>JAGXCT010036596.1:0-40007 GCA_022495035.1 Philopotamus ludificatus | reverse complement strand
ATTGCATCGTGTTGGTGACGAATTCCGCTAAATGTCCCTATTTTTAAAAATTAAAAACGTGCTAACCATGTGGTTTTTGAAGTGAATTAAATCACTGGGAAGCCCGCTTCCACGGCTCGCGAAAGGGTTAAATAAGCAATCACCATAATCATTGTCGAAAATTCCAAGAAATTTATATGAGAAAAATGATTTTTTAGTCCCGTTTAAAATCAGTGTCAATTTCGAGATTACAACACATATAAAACGATGTGATTTTTATTTTTTTGATTTTAAATATTAATGCAACGAGTGGGCCATTTGCGATGTAACATTTAAGATGCTAAACTCATGCTTATTCAAAAAAATTAACTTGAAGCATCACTACAACTTTGCAGTCGATCCTGCAATTTTATGCATCCAGTTTGTGTAAAGGTTTACATTAAATTGCATAATTGAATTTTCAATCAAACCTCTGCACTGATAATGACTTTGGATCCTTTATAGTGTGCAGATCCGATGACGTTTCGTCAAATGTGACTAATGATTGTTATTATATCGTAAATTAAATGTCTAACTCCAAAAACTGACGAAAGACACATTTAATCATCACACTGACCCCGAACATAGATTTAAGTGCTACTCCTTACTCTGTTTCACCCTGCTGCGCTATTTACCTTACTCATTCCTTCATTTCCACCCTCGGACCTGCTAGGCCATCGTCCTATCTTTAAGCTCCTCAATAAGAATTTACCAGATCAATGTAGAAGGGCTAATTGCTGCAAAATCAGATTACCTCTCCAAATTGACTACGGAACAAAGCATGGAAATCACCTGGTGGGATCCTCACCGGAGGGCCGGTGGGAAGGAAGACCCTAATATGATGACCAAGTGCTTAAGACTTAAAGCATGCTTAAAACTAATCACGTCAATGCCTATAGAAACGCATGCTTTAGAATAACCACGTAGAGGCATCTAGAAACAATTCTCAGTATCTCTGTCACCAGTAATTGGTGTAGAGATGCGACTATCCCGGGCTAGGTTGACTCGGCTCCCTAGCCATTCAAAGGCAAATGCCGAGATAGAAACTCGCCCTGTCCTTTAGGTTCCAGGCCGTAGTGACAACGAGGAAACTCGTATAGATGGAAGCAATGCCACACCCGGCGGCTGTTTTAGACTATCGCTAAGGCGTGCAATATTGGCCTGCCGGCACATAGAGGGGCCTGCCCCTCCGGTAGGCTAGTGGATCAACCTGCACCTGGATTACGTAGCCAACTAATGTTGTTCTTGGCGTGCTCCGAAACGGCGGAGGAAACTCCAACAACGACGAGCATGCGAAGAATGGCAAAGAAAAAGCCATACGCAATCATCATCATCATTCATCATCATCATTGACTCCTAATCTCATCCAGCACCATCCTCCATTATCCCTGATTTACAACAGCATCGCTTCATCTTCCGGTCACTCATAATAATGCAATGTTAAATGTAAATACAGCAATGAACAGGGAGACTTAGGAGTAAAATTTGAAAGTTCAATCACATTCTCAATATTTATCATACGTATTACAGTCGCCCTCCCATAAGTTCACCGTTCATATGGCCATATTGTGCGGCGCACACAGGCGACGTCAATTGAGAAAAATTGAAAATTATTAAATGTTAATTCATTAAATTATCTTAAAATCGGAAAAATTTCCATTCAAATCTTAATTCTATTTCATAAAATGATTTTTTATTGTAGGTTAAATTTAAGTTCAGCACTATCGGCGCGCCACTGAGTCCTATAACGCTTCCTCCAAGTCGTAATGGGAGGGCTGACTGTATCACCATTTCAGGGCATGTGGGATAAATCTCAAGAAAAAAGGCCACAAAATTCGGTTCAGTTAAAAGTCGCGTGAAGCATTATAAATCTAAGTTTTTATTATCAAAAAAATGGATCGAAACAGGATAGATCAGGGATTCCCAAAGTGTGCGTCGTAAGGGCGCCGCAAAATATTTAATTAAACAATTCGGCCAATTTGTTGGAATTCCCAATTCTCGAAATTTTTGCGCCTTCTTTTTTCACTCGCTTTTCTCAAGAAGGTTACAAATTTAGAAAAAAATCTGATGTATTAACCCTTTGTACTCCACTGTCCATACGTATTGGACAGCTATTTTTTACCAGCAGCTCCACTGTCCACAACGTGTGGACATTTTTTCTTTAATTATTTTACAAAGTATTTTTAGCATTTCGGATATTTTTTTTTACCTGATGAGTCAGGAATATGTCCCAGAAGAGATAATAATTATTTTTCTTTGAATTGAACCATTCAATTGTTTCTTGGAATGTAGGAAAAAAATATGTTCGGGTGAAGGTTAGGTTAGGCTGCGCTTGGGTTGGCTAATACAGTTTCCCTCATTTCCATTTCATATATGTTTCCATTTCATATATGTTGCCACAAAATACAAAGACTGTTTGGTATGTTCTGATCGCAATACACCTGGAAAAAGAAGAAGAACAACATTTTTTTGCGATACGTGCGAGCGAAAACCATCCCTTCATCCTGGAGAATGTTTTAAAATATATCACACTACATTTTTTTTTTTATTTAATTCAATAAATAAACATCTTAACAATAAAATAAATTGACTTTTTAAAACAAAAAACCTGTTTTACCCACTTTTTACAAAATTATCTTTTATTTGAGAAAATTCTCTAAAAATTGCTTGGAGCTGGTACAAACTTTTTGAAAAAACCTTTGGAGTGCAAAGGGTTAAGGGAGCCGTAGAAAAATCTGATGTATTTAAGGGAGCCGTAGATCGAAAAAGATTGGGAACCTCTGGGATAGATGATATAGCCCTAATATTATAAAATCAGTGTTCAATATATAATAGTTTTAAAACTGCGAATTTCGAGCATGTCTCATAAAGATTCAATATTATTTAATAATTAATTAAAATGTGACATTTCGAATGGATTCCTTTCGCGATAAAATTGGCAAAGGTCGCAATCCCTACGCAAACTAGATACGGCATAGAGCCGGTTTTTACGTAATTTTGCATCGCTTAGCCCCCGTTTGGGCCGCATAACCTCGATTTGACACCACTGTCCCTTCATGTCAACCATAAGCACGACCATTAGCTCACCAATATAATGTTTTGCCCGTTTCAATTTAAACAGTCTTCAGACGGATATCCGACATACAAGTACTGTCGTTTTCTATATATTATATATTAAACTAGCATAATACGCATAATAATTATCATATATCATAATATGACAGGAAGTGTTGTTTCAGATAATCATTTTTTTAACATAGTGATGATACATATTTAATCGACTGGACCACAATACAATGTGTTTATGTAATTACATCGTGTTTTAATTATTTATTTATTTATATTCATACAGTTTTGGGAAATGCTGCATTGGCAATAAGAAGTACAAAGATGACGTTACAAAAATGTATCATACAGCTTTTGGCTATTGTGTTGATAGTTTCATGCGCAGGTAATTTATTTAATCCATCTTTATGATATATCCTATTGTGTTGATAATTTCTTACGCAGATAATTTATTTAATCCATCTTTATGATATATTAAAGCAATCTATAAAAATAAATAAAAAAAAATCTGATTTTATTGGTTTTTATATTTACACCTGCCTAATTTAACTGATTAAATTTTTCTCCTCAAAATATATGCTAATTTGTCGCAGTCATAGTTTAATTATCATTTATTTTATTCAACTTTAGCTGCCGACAAGCCGTGTGCGGCGAGAAAATACAATCATAGCTCGATTGTGTGCGTCTGCAACGCTGAATACTGCGATGAAATATCCAAAATTCAGCCGTTACCACAGGGACAATACAATCTATATTCCTCGGATATGGTGAGCTTATTACAAATAAACCAAACACTCGTATTTCAATTTGTAAAATAATATTAATATATTTTTAGGACGGTTTAAGATTTTCCAAATCATCGGGTGCGATCAAAACGACGAATGGTAAAACTGAATTCAACCCATTTTCTGTGGTAGATCTATTAAAAAGTATCAGCAAGGGTTTCAGAGCCACCGGTAAGCACCAATACAATTATAATTTATTTATATCAAATGATACATAACGCACATTAACGCCGGAGAGCAATTTGATCTTGCGTTAGATTAAAATTAATATTAAATAATGGTTTTTAATCACAATATTTTATTTTATCTGTGTTTAACGAGATATAAATCAGCGCTTTGTATTTTGCGGATTGATTTGCAGTAGCAATGAACAATAAGACGCATTTTAAATATCCTATCATATATCTAAATTATTTGACGCGTTATCTGGCAATTTGAACAATAAAATATGTTCGACAATTGATAAGATAAGCGAAATAACGCACGGCAATTAAAAAATATACAATGTTTTTATTTAAATCGATTTACAGGTGATACGACTTTAAAAATCGATAGAACCAAAACCTATCAATCGATATTCGGCTTCGGTGGTTCATTCACGGACGCGGCTGGTATCAATCTGCAGAAATTGAGCGCCGAAACCCAAAAGAACTTCATCAAGTGGGTTTTCGGAGTTAATATCATTTTAATATAATTACGACGATGAAATTAAATTTATTTTCATTATTTTCAGATCGTATTTCAGCGAAGATGGTTTGGAATATAATGTCGGACGCGTCCCTATCGGAGGATGCGATTTTTCGACACATCCATACGCATATAACATGTATCCGGAGAACGACGCTGCGTTATCTAATTTTTCATTGACGATAGAAGATTATGAATTGAAAGTAATGTCATATTTTTGCATAATTTTATACATTCGTTTGTTATTATGTCATATCATATAAAATATTATGACGTTAACAGATTCCTGTGATAAAAGCAGCGAGAGCAGCCGCAACAGATGAATTGCTTTTGATATCCTCTGCATGGTCTCCTCCGGTTTGGATGAAAACCAACAAAGCGTTTGGTGGTGTGAGTCGATTATTAGAAGAATACTATCAAACCTGGGCCGATTACCATCTTAGGTATTTAAATGTATATTTATATTCAGCTTCACCGACACTATTCTAAATCCTACACTTTTCTTCTCACTTCCAAACCTCAATATTCCGACTACTCTCAAGAAAATTCCATAAATATCGCATCCATCCATCTTAAGTCCACGTAGAATTAAAGAAAACAAGAAGAAAAAATCCTACTGGACTATTAAAGCACTACAGCAGAATTTCTACACTTTTTCGTCCAAAAAAATTAAATTGAACTAGGGATTGGATGAAACTAATATTCCAAAGAAAGAGAAAAATGTCTTTGTCTTAAAGCTTGGGAGTAAAATACATCTATATGAATTAATGATATGTTTGTTTATAGATTTTTAGAAGAATATGACAAAAATGACGTTAAATTTTGGGCTCTTACCACCGGAAATGAACCGTCCAACGGAGTTATTCCGCTCATCCCGTTTAATACGCTCGGGTGGATGCCACAAGAACAGGTAATCATTATTTTAATACAATTTTCAAAGCAGCTATACAGTGGCGGATTTAGCACTTGAGAGGCCCCATGTGCAATTCAATTTTGAGGCCCCCCCCTCAAAATATTTTCACTACCCCTATAATGCTGATTCTACGCACACGTTATTTGACTCATTTTAAAATGTTTTGGTTGCATAATTAATCATCAATTTATGTAAAAGACAGAAATAATAACAAAATTAAACTTTGTCTGAAGTCTGAGGACCCCTCCAGGACTGTGTGGCGAGGGCCCGGATGCCTTGCATCGTTTACACCTGAAAAATATAATTAAATAATAAAAAAAAAATGTTTTGAAAACCGAACTTTGAGGCCCCTTGAATTAATGAAGCCCCAGAAGCACGCCTTATGCACCTTAGGGGAAATCCGCCACTGAAGCTCTACATTTATATATATACATATGATTAATAATACATTTATTACAGTCGAAATGGATAGCCAACAATTTTGGACCGACCATAAAGAACTCGAAATTCTCCGACATAAAAATTATTGCATTGGACGATCAACGATTCAGTCTTCCGTGGTGGATTGAATTTGTAAGCGTTTTTAAAACATATGTTGCGTACAATTAAGACTATGTTAAATAATTTGTTCTATGCGCAGATGGCCGAGAATCAAGAGACTCTACAATACATAGACGGAATCGGAACTCATTGGTATTGGAACGATATCGTTCCGCCCACGCCGATCGAAAGAACTCACACTGCTTTCCCGGATAAATTCTTTATATCCACAGAAGCCTGCGTCGGTAAATAAATAAAATTAAATATCGTTTAATTATGATTAGACGGATATGAAATAAATGTATATAATTTTCAGGCGATAAGCCGTGGCAGACTGAAAAAGTGGAACTCGGCTCGTGGGAGAGGGGAGAAATGTACGTTCACGATATTTTAGAGGTGTGTATTTGTAAATTACTCTATCCAGTTTATTATTTTTATGACACGCGCGTTATGTTTCAGACTCTCAATCACTGGTATAGCGGATGGGTCGACTGGAATTTGGCCTTGGATCATATCGGTGGACCCAATTGGTTCAATAACCATGTAGATTCACCCGTCATAGTATTGGGGGAAAATGATGAGTTTTTGAAACAGCCACTGTACTTTGCGATGGGACATTTCAGCAAATTTATTCCTAGAAATTCAAAGAGAGTGGAAGTCGAAGTCGTCGGAGATGATATTCCTAACGTCGCCTTCCTAAGACCCGACGGTGGTATTGCAGTCGTCTTCAATAATCCGTCAGTATATTGTTATATATTATTTATCGTTTATCAAACAAATATATATTATATTCGTTATTATTATTTTAGAACTGCATCAACGAGGACAGTAACAATTCAAGAAGAAGGTGCCGGTTTCATAGATATTACGATATCACCACACTCTTTGCATTCGTTAGTGTATTGGTGAAAATTTATCTAATGTTTACTGTAAATATTGTAAATAAATTATCAATCAATGTAATTTTATTTTATTTAATTGTTAAAATTATTTATCTCTATTTTTATCATGATATTAAAAAAATGAACAAAACAATCTATCTCTAAATTAGCGATTGATATCTACTTACTAATAAATAGTAACAATATCTATTGAATTGTATTGTTTTATTCTGCTTTGGGGCACAGTTACCCCGTAGTATGATAATATCCGTGTTTAGACCAAAATAATTGTGATGACAACTATCGGTTTGTTTTGAAAGCCCCATAGTAACAGATGCATACAAGTGAGATACACAAAATTAAATATTATGCAATTGTAATAAATATAAATGAACAATTGAAAAAATATTGTTTGAATAATATAAAAAAAATCAAATGAATTGTATTAAAATATTAAATATATTCAAAAATGAATACTAATTTAAAACCGCTGAGAAGTAGCGAGTCAGATTCCGATGAGGTAATATTATTATCTCGAAATAATTTGACACTATAATACGAGTAATATAATATATATACAAGTTAATTCAAACACATATTATATTTATAGATTAATACTCTTCCCGCTAAGAAAAAACTGCCGAAAAAAACACAAGGTAATATGGCAAAACATATCTATATATATATATTTAAAATAATTTTTATGAAAGTCATAACAATATATCTAAAGCGCCACTCATCTGTATTATTGAATACAATTTTTGTACGAGGCGAGGGTCGTCAGCCCTTTTCTCAGAACATTGTATGTCCACATAACGGCTAATTAGAATAGACATAAATTATTAATATCTTTCCAGTATTGCAAAGAAAGGCTTTGATTGATGAAACCGATAACGATATCAGCGAAGTGAATGACGGAGAGGTACGATTTTCATAATTATATCACTCGAATCAATCATCGTACATAATCTATAAAATTCCAGGATAGTATTGAAACGTCTTTGGATTTAGAAACGGAAAATTCGAATCGTAAAAATGACAACGACGACACAACGAACACTTCATCAAACGATTCACCGAAAATTGATATTCAGAAGAAAATTAACGATGCTCTTCATCAGAAGAATAAATATATCAAAGAAATACTTCACGATCTACAAGTATATATTAATTAATAATATTTAAAATAACGTTCGGTGTATAATATGAATAATTTTACGTATAGAAATCCGAAGAAGAGAATAAGATATTAAAAGTAGAGTTATCGCGAGTAAAAGATAAATTATCTGATGCAACGGCGAGCATTAAGAAACAGACGATCCTCATTACAAATGCCAAGAGCGAAAATATTCATTTTTCAGGTAAGAAATGTATATAAATATAATAATGAGAGAATGAATAATCATTGTTTATAATATTTCAGAGCAGATAAATAAATATAAGGATATTCAGACGGTGCTCCAATCGCAAATAGAAATATTAACTGAATCGAATAAAAAATCAGAAATTCAGCTAGACGAATTTATTCACGGAATGGATACCAGAATTAATAACTGGGTCGTGAGTATAAAATATTTTATAATAATATTTTATCATAATATTAACATTATGATTATTTTTCACAGGATGTGATAGATACGAAAGACGCGGAAATCAATGAATTGAAAGCGGAAATAAATAAACTTCAAGAGAGATTGTCGCTAGTCGATCAAAGAGATCCCGAATTCTTTAATGAAGTCATTATTATTTTAATAATAAACGTTAGCTTATATATTTAAATATATTACATTCTATATATTTTAGATGATAAAACAACGAGACAATCAGATTGACAATTTACAGAGTAAATTGTCCGAAGCTACGGATAACATTTTAATCATGAGTCGAACACTCGGTAATTTAAAAAAACAAGATGACGTCGTCAAATTAGATACGCCTAGCGAGATTGTTGAAGATTTAAGAATTGATAAATATAAGTCGGAATGTAAAAAAATGAAAGTTGAAAATGAAGATTTGGAATATTGTTTGCAATTAAAAGAAGTCGAAGTTAGTCTTTGATATATTAAATCACACCGTTAATGATATTTATTAAATAATTATTTAATTTACAGCTCAGTGATGCTCTGGAGAGGATAAACGTTTTCGAAAGTGGTGAGTTTGGAATTAAAGAAGCGATACAAATAAACAAACAATGTAAACAGCAGTTAAAGATCAGGGAAGAACAGATAAAATCTCTCGTTTCAGAAATTAACGAACACGTTAAAGTACTTGGTCAATTGCAGCTAGAAAATTCTATCATGAGGTATCTATTTATTATTTAGAATATATTTTACGATGATGTCGTCAACATTTACTGATCTAAAATGCGTTCTCGTAGGAAAAAACTGAATTTACCACCGGAGCAAATAATATCTACGGATAATTTGTTAGGGAAATATTCGAAAGTCAAAAAAGAATTGAGTATCACAATGAAGAAAGTGTCGCTACTCGACGAGCAGAATGTATCGTTGAAGATTCGGTTGAGGCAAAAAGAGAAAACGATACAAAAAGTATACAGTTATGTTAAAAATTTTGGCATTAAAATTCCGGAACAATTCTTAGCGGTCATTTTAGTCGAAGAAAATACGACCCAACAAGCGTTTGAAGACGATAATAATGTCAACGACAATATAGACGATACGATAATATCTAGGTATGGATAAAATATATCGCATCGTTATTATTTACAGTAAAGGTCATTGAATTCCACTCAGGGATCTCAAAGTTTTGCAGCTGTGTCGGTTTTGGGATTTTTTAGAGTAAAAATACCGAATGCCATCCAAGTGAAACAAGTAAGATTTGCTTACATCCCAGAAGGTAATTTTCCTCCAGTCCTCTTTAGTCCAGGTCCAGTAAACTTTTGCCCAATGGAGTTTTTTGGAGGGCATTTGTTTCAGAAGTGTATTTTTCGCCGGTGATCTTGCCATAAAAACCATCTTCCCTGAGCCTTCTCCATACTATTTTGACACTGACTTCGGTTTCTCCACCTCCGGATGAACTCTGTTCTTATAACTACTACAGTTTTAAATCAGTTGCTTGAGCAGAACCTTTTTAAGAGACGATCTTCTGGAGTGATTGCCTTCCGCTTTGGTCCTGTTCCTTTTTTGAGCTCTACTAACCAAGTTTTTTGGAATTTCGCAGATACTTTTATTAACTTATATAAGGTCGCAATTTTCGTTTTGTCGCGTGAATTAATTTTCTTCATATTAAATGTTCTCTTTTATTTTAAACTATTTTCAACAACAACTTCTTGTTAGGTAGTGAATTAAAACTTCATATAAAAAAATCATACCCCCTTCCTCTGATCACGAATTTTACTTAAAAACTAAAAAAAATATCTTATTATTTGTCTCAGTGGATTTCAATAATCGTTACTGTATATAGTTTTAATTATTTTTTTTATAATTTTGTAGTGACGTAAAAAATAGGAGTCCTTCTACGCATAGTGAAGATATTATAAAAGACTCGTCGGAATTAGAAAACAATTATAAATTGTTATCTGAGGAAAATAAAAAATTAAAGAATCGTATTAACCATGTAATTAATATTTTAAAAGAAAAAGGTGCGTATTATTATAATATTTTAAAAATATAGAGTCGTTAAATAACCTTACATTTTAGCTAATGATCCGTCTGAAGAAACATTGCCAAATATGATAGATCAATTGTTAAATACAATGAATATGGACGCCATTAACGAATGTGATTTTAATTTATCCGAGGAAATGAACGTCGAACACGACAATCACGAACGTTTTAAAATAATGTTAAAAGACGCCAGGTAATTTATAAAAGATTAATATTTCAATGCGTCGTATTAAATTAATTATCGTTTTCAGAATCGAGATACTCTCTACGCTCGAGTTATTAACGATAGAATCTCAAAAAAATTTAGATCTACAGCAAAAGCTGACGGAGATCCATTTGAATCAAAATTTCAATCAGCTCGATAAAGAAGATTCGATCGAATCGAAAATCGATAGCGGTGTACGGAAGAAATGTGACGACAGCGACGACGTCTCGTCTAGCATCGACAATTACTTGCAAATTACGAATCAGTCGTACGTGTCTGCTCTGCACGAAAATCTGAAACATTTCCATAAACAGTTCAAATTTTTGTACGACAGTATGACGGAAATTTTCACCGAAAACAGCGTCAATAAGAATCAATGGTCGGTAAAGGAGGAATCTTATAAGAAAGATATCGAAGAATTTACCGTGTCGTTGGACGCAATGAAAATTAAATACGACGAATTGTACAAATTAAAAAATATTTCAACGACTGCTGACGAAATCGGCAATGCCGATAATATGTCTGACGATATAAAATTGAATCTTGAAAAATATCCCATTATTTTATCGGAACGCGAGTATTTCAATAGAAAAGCCAATTATTTAGAAGAATCGGTTAAGTATTATAAAAACGATTATAATAATCTCAAAGAAGAATATTATCAATATAAAATGGAGGTATTCGAAAAAAATAAGCATTACGAGATTGAATTACAAAAATATAAATACAATGTGGCGAATGTGAAAAATGAATTAAGAAATTCCATATCGTTGGATAGATATTTGAAGATAAATTCGAAACTGAGTGAACTTCAAATCAAATATAGAAAATTAATTGATTTGGATTATGAATCGCGATCAAGATACGAACATAATGAGAATTCGAAAGCTTTCGAATATAATATATTATCGAGAAAAATGGATTTATTACAAAAAGAAAACTCCGATTTCGTTGTGATGCTGAAAAGCGAGAAAGAAAAGCAATTGCTCTCTATATATAACGATAATGGTAAGAGAGTTTAAAAATATATATACCTTCGTCCTTAATCGTCCTATCGATCAACCTATCGTCTTTAGGGGGTATTTAGTATATTTAGTAAGATCTTGTTGGAACGTCTTGTTCCTTACACAGAGGCCCTCATAGGAGACTACCAGAGTGGCTTCAGACCGGGCACATCCACGGTGGACCAGGTGTTCACGATCAAACAGATGATCGAGAAATCCTGGAAGTATGCCATTGATCTTTACTCAAATATTTGTCGACTTTCATCAGACGTATGACAGCGTCCATGGAGAAAAATTATGGAATGCCATTAACGATCTTGGCCACCCAAAAAATTTTACACTACAATATTATTTTATTAAACTTAGCTATGCTCCAATGAGAGCTGTACATCGAGCCTGGCACGCCGATCCTTGGAGGGATAGGGTACTGCTGGCATAAGCTGCCGATGTTGACTTTGTTGGTTTCACTAAGAATGAGGTCGTTGAGTCTCTCGGTGCTTTCACGGAAACGCCTTCTAACCTGGGTCTGGAGATAAATTGGTCCAAGAGGGGGACCTCAGTGGATTTCGGGTTCGGATCTATTGAGTGGGTTAAATCATTCAAGTACCTGGGCACCACAATCACCGAGGACAATTCTGAAAGTACAGAATTTTCTGCTCGTATATGTAAAAGCGAATCGGTGCTATCATCTTCTATCTAAATTACTGGGGAATAGGTTGCTCTCTTTTTATAAAACTATCATTCACCCGGTGGTAACCTATGCGTGCAGGTCATGGTCTCTGGCTCATACGGGTTCATACTGTTATGAGTTCTAAGCCTGGGGGAACCCGCCCCGTTGTAAGGCCGAGACTACCTTGAAAAGACAGGGTTGAGACGGACGCATCTCTGTTGGGCGTTGGATGGAGGAGACCCTAGACAAACAGAGGTGGCATAATTGCCTTTACATGGGAGGGATTCGGATTAGGGGCCATTTAAATAATAATAATATTAATATTATTCTTAACATTATTTTTTTTTTATATATAATACTAGCCGATGAGAGAATAAAATCGCTATCATCACAGCTAGCGGATTTTCAAATAAATATCGTTTCACTGATTAAAAAATGTGAATATTTAGAAAAAATTAATTCTACTCTATCGAATCAATTGAACACGTTATATTTGAAGCTGGACGATAATAATGAAATGCTCAACGTCTCAAAAGAAAGGATTGAACATCTTCAACGCGATAATTATACCTTACAAGAAAATCAAAATTCGCTCATGTAATATTATGAATTAAATAATAATTATAATAATGTGTACTGTTTATAATTTTATTTTTATATTATTTCAGTAATAAAGCGCAGGTTGCATGTTTGCTCTATGAACCGAATAACGATGAAAAGGTGATCGATGCGATGAAACAATCGAACGATCAATTGAACCTCGATAATCTAGAGCTGAATTCTAAATTACGATTATTAGAAGAACAAGTAAATATTTAATCAAATATTATTTTTATGGTTATGTTATATAGTAATTTTTCAGATCGTTGAAATTAATCATAATAAGCTAGTCAGCGATTTAGAAACGAATATATTACGACACCAAGTTCTCGATTTACAATCAGGCAATGATAATAAAGCAATCGTTGCAAGGTTTGTTCTTAAATTATTTTTTCTTAATTATATTAATATAAATAAATAATATTTTAATGTAAATTTAGATTGAGCGGAGAAATTTTAGTGTCGCATATACACACGACGGAATTGCACAGTAAGAAAGAGAAATTAACGCGCGTACTCGAAAATATGAAAAACAAGTGCGATAAACTTGAAAAAATTATTCAAGAAAAAGATTTACAGTTTGATAATTATGTTTCTAGGAGTAATTTTAAAATAAGGTACGGTAAGTCCTCAACCTATGAGATTAATTAGTCACCGTCACAGTGGCTCGAAAACAACCGTTCGAAGGGAGTTAATGAGAGACCTCAAACATTTCAAGTCAAGATATTAATAAATTCTTTATCAATATCCTTTATACTCCAAGAATAAAAATAGTTATCATAATATGCTTCATAATTTGGTCAATATTTTGAATTTTTTATCTAATCAATATGAGGCATAAATAACAACGTGTTTCACTCGCACTTGGCACTTCGTACCGGATGCAAGCGAGAAAAAACATCGCTTCCGTGACAACAGAAGCGAATATTGTTGTTTTTTTTTTTTCGCAATTGTCCACCACAACAAAGTTGAATGATTATTTATATTATTTATTTTTTAGACTTTTTTAGACAAATACAAAAAGTTTGTGACATGTTGGATTTATATGAAAAGAATTATTTGAGAAAAATCGGCTATAAAATAATTCATAAAGAAATAAGTGCAAAACAAAAGAATTATATATTTATATTTATTTTAGTTTTTTAAGTTCCGCTTTGCAAGTGATGAGAGAACAGTATCAAGGTTCTATTCCGTTAGCGGTGTTGGAAAATATTAAAAATACACAAATCGAATTGAAACAAAAAATGAATACGTTAAAAGAACAAGAAAAAGAGTTATTTGAAAAAAGTTGTGTTGCCGAGAATAATATATATATGAAGTTATTGGAAAGTATTGAAGCCGATAAATGCACATATGAAGATAATGCACAATGCCCACACAACGTTGCATTAAGATTGAAGGTATGAACAAAGATCAGCCGTTAATTTAATAAGTATGTATTTTTTAAATTGTGGTTTTCAGGAATCTAAATGGGAAAGAGAAAAATCAAACATAGATTCTAAGTATGAGAATTTGAAAATATGTAGCCAACAATTGGAAATAAAAATTTCAAACCTTGAAGAGAGTCTACTATTGTTAACATTTATTTTTGTCAAAGACAAAGTCGATGATAAGAACCGATCGTCCGACGAGAACGTAGCCTCCCCGATGCACATGAAGAGATCTACGTCTTTCGTCGAATTGACCGACGTCGATGCCAACGATTATAAAGAAACAAGCGGTAAATATATTTACAATTTATACGTATTCAATTTAGTTAATGGTTAAAACGTCATTATTATCATAGAAAAAGAAGAAAATACGCCGATACCTTTACCCAGAACATTTATTAAATCTCCTCCGATGCACAAAGTCGACGATGATATAGCGATCGAAGAAAATTTACCGGGATCTCCAATTAAATTAGAAAAGAGAAAAGAAATCCCAAATAAAATCGCAGCTATAATTCAAACTGATCCGCCATCTCTTACAAATGTAGCGCTACAAACGGATAAATCTCAAGATGTCAACAACGAGACGGAACTGCGTTCCGATCTAAATCGTGCGTTATCTCTAGCTTCCGAACGATATGAAAAAATGTTACTGTTTCAATCTGAAAATGTAGCTAAAACTACAAAACTCTCGGCATTAGAAATAATGCTAACGGATAAAGAAAAATTGATCGCCGATTTGAAAATAAAATTAGATACGATGCAAAAAAATAACGACGTAATTTTACCGGAGAGCAAGGAAAATGTGAAAGAAATCGATAATTTAAAAGAATTATTGAGAAATCTACAGAGTATAGAATCGGATAAAGATACAACGATAAACCGTTATAAGGAATTGTTGGAAAACGAAAAAATTCAACACAATAAAACTAATACGATGGCACAGAAACAAATCGTCGATATGAAAATGAAGATTGAATCATTAGAAAAAGATCATAAAAGGTGAAAATCAATTTTAATTAATTTATTTATTTAACAGTAACAGAAAGATTTCAAAGCGCCATTCACCCACATGAAGATTCGATAAAGATTCTCTAAAGATGCAAGAAGAATAAGTCTCTCACACTTATATTACCTCCAGTGTCAAACCATGACACTGGTTAATTTTAGTATTATTTAAGTTGGACTGAAATTAATATTATTTGTTTATAATTATGTGTTCAATGAAAGGCGCCAAACTATCTACATAAATATTTTTATAAAGCATGTGGAGGTAATGGGTCTCTTCCACTTACTTACCCGCTGGCCAGTGTCATAAAGAATTCTCTGAATTCATTCTTCGTCGGACACCTATCCGACTACTAACTTAGCCCAGTCGCGGTTAACTTACATTATTGAATATTGTTTGATTATATATTTGTTCAACTTTCATCATATTTCAGCTTGAAAGATTTATTATCGAAGCCGTCTCACATTGAAACGTATAACTCTTCAATGGAAAAGTATAGAAGCAATATAATATCATTGGAGGATCGATGTTTTCAATTGCAGAGGGATATAGAAAATAGTCACGCTCAGTTGTATGCATCGTTTTAATGAATTTATCTCAAGATTGAACGATATTTAAAATAATATATTGATTATTTAAGACTATCAACTAAATCGGAATGCGATAGATGGAAAAATTTAGCGGCAGAGCGATTCGCCAACATGGAGATATTAAACAAACGCTTGGAAGAGCGACACGTCAACGAGGTCACGTCGTACAAAACGGAAACACACCATTGGATATCGGAATTGAGTAACACTCAGCAAGAATTCAGCGAAATTAAAATGCAATTCAACGAGTACAAATCGCATTCGTTGAAAGAAATCGCTGAACGTCATATAATCATCGAAAAATTAAACACTAACAATTCTAATTTAAAGGTTATATTTTATATAAATCAACCGTACGTGTATAAATACGGATATTTATTTATTATTTTGATACTAGGAGCATATATTGAATCTTCAAGCCGTGATATCAATGACGGATCCGACGTTCGAGTTTGCCGCTATCGAAGATATAACTTACAACGATAACAGAAAAGAATCAATGTCACAAGAGGAAACACAAAATTTTACCGATTTAATTTCTAATAAAACTGTCGTTCGTCAAAATCGACAAGCAAATTCATTTTTGTACGTATATTAAATAATTTTATTACAAAATAAATAATATGTATTTGATTTTGATTTTAATTTTAGATCAGACGCGTTGATGGATAGATTTAGAAGAGAAAAACAGATTTTAACTAGACAGAATATACTGTTGAGAAAACAAATTAAAGTCCTCGGCGCTAGAGAGCGTCGATCTCGCCTCGAACTCGATAATATTAAATCGCAAATGTCAAAAAAGTACGTCGAAACATTCAATATAATATTTTTATACGTAATTATTAATCGTTTTCATTTCCAGAGTATGTATGTCAGGCGCCACTAGCAAATTTTCATATAATCGTTACGAACAAATCGATGTACTTTTAAGAAAAATTGAATCGTTAGAATCGCAGTTGTCTGAGAAAAAATCTACATCGACTGAAGATGATAAATATCGGGAAAAACAGATAGTATTATGGGATAAGCAGAAAAGGTTCCGTACTTTGATCGATTTATTTGATTAATATTTGTTTTTATAACGTGCATATAATTTTAAAGATGGCAGGAGAGTTCCGAACGTTGGAAACAACAGTATATCTCTAAATGTGAACAATTAGATAAACTGCAGAAATCGTTCAATTCGTCTAAATCAATTCTTCAACGGCTAGAAAAGGAAAAACGTGTGCTCGATTCACGACTTTCTAAATATTCCAGAGGTATTATTAATTTTGTCGATTATGAAATATATATGATATTAATTATTGTTTTTGTATATCAGATGATTTTACTCCGTCGAGTACGACCGGCGATAGTGAAGGGCATCTCGAAATGTTGCTGAGAGATAAGGAGAGATTAGAAAATGAAGTGCGCTCATTAAAAAATAAACTCGATGGAAACATTAAACAGAGTTCTTTGATGGAAAGATTAGAATTGCAACAGAGACGAATAGCCACATTGGAACTAGCTGAAAAGGTATATTCATTTTTATTACAACATAATCTATTTTATATCTGTGTATATTTTTTTTTTCAGGGTAAAGACGTACTCATCACCGAGTACGAGCGATTACTCGCACAGAATTCTTTATTGGCTAAGCAAAATATTAAGCTCGAATCAGAAATATTAGAAAATCAGCTTTCAAATGTAGGAAGACGGTTAGAGCCGGACGGATCCGAAGGAGAAAATCTATGCTGTCGACGACTTGCGCAACAAAATCAGCATTTAGAAAAGTTTGTATATTTTATTTATATATAAACATCTTATTTATTTAATGATTGATTATAATTTCAGTTATGTTAAATTATTGAAAGAAGAAAATAGTCAGTTGATTGCTAAAAATATTGAATATAATTCTCTAATTCCGCAATCGACTACCGGTACACTAACTCAAGTAAAACGCATTGCAGACCTTGAACGCACGGTCCTCACGTTAAGAGGTAATATACGATATTTTTATATTGGTGCAATAAATATATGATAATAATCTCGTTGTAAATTTTTATAGGTCTCGTTAGCAAATTGCAAGCCGACAATAAAAGATTATTGAACGCCAACGGAAAAATGAAAGACGGCACGCTCAATATATTACGTGAAAAGGTACGATCCTCTGGATACGATACGTTAATTTCCATTTATTAATGTAACGTTTAATCTTAGTTTGTAGAAGAACTAAAAATGGAAATTGAAAGAATGAAGATTGTTATCCGCGATAAAGACGAGCTCTTGGATAGATCGAAAGAATTATTGCGGAAGGCCGCGGACAAAGAAAGGCAGTTTCTCAACGAAGTATTTTATACAGTTTTTATTTGTAAAATTAAATGGGAATAATATGCTATCATTTATTTACTTGTACGTTTTTTTCAGATTGCTTATCTCAAAAAAACAAAGATGTAATACAAATGTCAAAATAATTTACGATGTACGTATTTATTAATTTTATTATTTTGAGAAACGGAAGTTGAATTTAAATGAATGTTTATATTTTCTCAATGCATATGATAATTATAATGTATTTTAATTTATTATAACCATTGATATGATTTTCAAAGTTAAATATATTTTTTTTATTTAATTTTGTATGCTACAAAATTACATTTTTAATTAATTCCATCCATTCTCCATCAGTAAATTATTGTAGTTACATCACTGGCAGATTAAGCGGTAAGTGGATTAAGTAGCCGCGGAGGGTCCCACAATACCAAGGAGCCCCAAAAGGGGCCTCGAGGTTTAAAAAAGTTTTATCATTAGGTTTCAAGGAAAATTTTCTACATATTCGAGAAAAATGAATATATATTTGATAATGCTTCTAATATGTCAAGGAAGTACTAATTCTTCCTTAAATTTTATGGACAATATCTAGAATACTATTAATACTAATAAAATCTAGAAATGTGTAAACATTCAATTTCAGTGTAAAGAATTTCTAATACAAGATGGTCAGCAAGAGCAGGTTCTGTGTTAGCTATAAAACTTAGTTTCCTCCAAAAGGCTTTAATTAAAATTTGTAATATCTAAGAAGAAACAAAAAGTTGAATTTGACGGTTTTTTAATATTTCCAAAAGAAAACGAGGACCCCATAAAAGCACACCAAATTCCGAATGTTGAAATATAATATTATTGAAGTGTTTTAACATTTCTTTTATCTAATGCGTCAGGAGAAAGATCCTGTACTGTTTTAAACCGTGTAAAAAATATTTAATAAGTACTACGGGAGAAAAAAGTTTAAATGATTCTGTGTATAGAGTAAAAAAAAAATAATCCGAATTGACACTACCAAAATAATTGAGGATTTTTTTCTAATGTGAGTTTGGGGCCTCCGAAATTTTTACCGCTGGGGCCCCAAGTCACTTGACAAGATCCGTCACTGATTTATATATTAATTTATAACATAATTATTTTTTAACCTATTGACAACGCCCTAATTAAAATACGTAAATTGGTTTAATCACATTTTAAAACGTGAACAGTATCCAATTAATCATCGATAGATTTAATTATATGAACCTGCGTAGAATATAGAGAGTGCTATCGATCGCCAGTGGAAACGTGAGGATGGCTTTAATATCGGGAAAAGCCAGTACCAATATTTGCAAAAAGCTCTCGATTCTGCCGACTGATGAAGGCCCGGGGGGCATTCGGGTCATATAAATCACAATGCCGAAGCGCGGAGTGTGAGGTCCACACGACCCAGCCTCGCCGTTCCAATAAATTGTAGCTATCTCTCCGACACTTTTTATTTCCGTAAATGTATACAACTGACAAAGCAACAAATAGCCAATTTATAGATGTCGGAGAAAGAAAAAAGATATTATTAATCGCACAATTCGTCTAATGTCCGAAGGACGGCTTTGTAAAGGATTCTGTCGACGGAAGCTGTTCGTGACTTCCGACCGTCTTGACCTTCCCGCGTTTTCTCACCCTACAATTGTCGTTTTCATCTGTTTCTGAATTATTAATATTATGTAACCCCCATCAGAGTGAGTCTGACTAATTTTCGTGAGACGTGATCCACTTCAGTCTGAAAATAATACAAAACGCTAGAATGTTCCCCAAAAAAAATATTATAAAGAATAATCGACTTAAACATTTTTATTAGGACTATTAGAATACACTTATAAACACTTGGTTATGAGAAAATGTGAATCAATTATTTACCTAGCCGTGCCGATGGAATCTATTGGGGACCCTGAGTTTTTGATTTTTTACGAATAACTCTTAATAGTCTAAAGAATAAATTTTATAAATAATCTTTGTCCTTTACTGTCTACAATTGCGAAAAAAAACAATATTCACTTCTGCGGGCCATGGGTCATTCCATGGGCGCGATGATTTTTTTCGCTCGCATCCAGTACGATGTGCTGCGAGAACTCAACGGCGAGATATCGCTTCGTGCGCGTGTCATTTACGCGTCAAATTGATTAATTAAAAAATCCAAAATATCGACCATATTATGAAGCATATCATGAATAACTATTTTTATTCTTAAAATAATCCAAGACATGAAATAAATGTCAAGATATTGATGACAACTTGATTTGAGATGCTTGGGGTATCTGATATACCCACTTCGGACAACGTGGTTGTTTTACTGACAATAAAATTATAATTAACAACCGAATCTCCCAATAATTAAATATTATCTGTCTGCATTGGAAATATGTACGTTTCCACATCTCCCGTGCGGGCTGTCATTCTGCAAGCATTTTGTCAATAAAGTGTGGTAGCATTATATTGTGGCGGCCGTACTCAATATGAACACTACTAAATTCAGCGATTGATAACAATCGATTCGCGTACAATTGTTTTTAACAAATTATGTGAAACTTTAAATATAATATTTGAATAATGCTGATTGTACTAGATAAAAATATCATTTGTTTGTACAGATATCACAATCAGAAAGATATTGAAAAAAATATAATAAAAAATCGAAATTATATTTTTTTTACATTGTTTTAGAAATACATATCTACAATATTTAGATAGAAGCAGGGTATGGAGCCAAGAGACTAACCGGTACGCTATCAATAAGTTATCAAATTTACAATTATCACCAAGATCAATTTGGAGAACTTGGAAATCTGTCAATTTTGATGAAATGGCAGCATTTATTAGTGTCATTTAAATATGGGGTTAGTTCCTGTAGAAATATACAAATATATTGGTCTCAGCAATTCCAATCTAAAGATGCCATTTTTTCAAGTATTTTTTAAACGAGATAGATTTTTAAATTTTCTGGATGCTTCATCTACAAATGAAAATATGCGATCAAACTCCTAGAACAAAGAGTCAAAAAGTCAACGAATTTCATAACTTATATTGATTCAAATTTAAAGATTATTGTATTGCCCGAAAAGAGATATATAAGTATGAACGAGTCAAATCGTAAAGTTTAAAGGGAAATTAGCTTCATCACATTTAATAGAAACAAACCTACAAAATATAAGTTATCAGAGTTTATGTGTTAGCTGAAGTTCAACCAATGGTTTTATATACTCCATTTACCGTACTATGACAGCATTACAGCCAAGACGTCTTGTACGATACCAGTCTTTACATGAGCCGCTAGAATCGTTCCTGCATTTATATGGATCAACCTTAATAACGCGAATTCACAGAGGATACCATGTATACTGTGACAATTACTATTTAAGTTTGCCTCTGGCAAAAGAACTTTTAGGAATGAAGTGCTATTTCACAGGCACAATAAATAAAAATAGATTTTTTTTTACCGGGTATCATTAAAATATCTAAATTTACCGACGCAAATAGAGTAATAGCTTGTAGATCTAACGAAATAATGATATTCTCGTGGCAGGATAAAAGAATTGCTTAAAATTATTACTACTTTCTACACATCAGAGAAAGTCAGTAGTGTCTCGAAATTTTTTATGACGGAACAACAATTAGAATTTCGAAACCAAGTAGCGATATTAAAATATACAGAACACATGCGAGAAGGAGTCGATCCGAGCAGGTCAACTCACTTATCCTATTATGATTTTTACGGAAATCTTTAAAATGAGTGAAGAAAACTGTTTTTAGGGTTTGGAAATATGTTTAATTAACGCCTATATATTATATAAGACAAAGCAAATAAAAAAATCAATGAAGCACTCAAAATTTGTTTCTACCTTAGTTATGCAAATTATCGGAGATTTTAGAGAAGGCTCTTCAACTTGCGGAAGACCATCAACATTGGACACAGAAGAACGTCTAAATAATAATAAGGGTAAACTTTAATAAGGGTAAACATAAAGACTGTTTGGCTTGTTCAAAAAGAAATGTGAAAGGTGGAAGACACGAAACGCGATTTTATTGTGATACGTGTACTAATGAAGTCTTCATCAGGAAATTGTTTTAAAAGATATCTATACCATGAAAATTATAAATTGAAGTTTAATCAGAACAGTTATTTTTCCAATATTTGAAATTCATTTCTTCGCCATATATTTACTTAAGTTGTATATATATATATACAATTTCCACAAAATATAATGTAATGTTAAAGGTTATAATTTATATAAAATATTCTCAAAATTACATTATTTATTTTGTCTGACAAATTAAACAATATATTTTATGTTATTTTGTATTATTAAAAATAATAAATACATACTTTTATTTGTTTATTGATTAATTTAAATCCACGTTTAAAACGTTTTTTTTTTTCAATGTGTTCAACCCCTGACATTACAATCAGATGGATCTGTTACGCTGTCTTTAGCCACACACGCTAATGTGGCAACTCAAAAAATGTATTGTTTTTTCAATTGTTAGTAATTTTTTTCGAATATATCGTCACCTATATTGTTGCATATTTTGAAGATCGTAAGTAATAGATTCAAGGTTATACTGTTATTATAAAAGATAGTGTCTATAGTGATGTCTAATACGTTTCCAAGGACTTTTACATGTTACGAGTAAAATTTCTCCAGCAGTTATTTAGAACCCTTCTAAAATATTTACATGACTAGTTTACTTAAAATGATATGTTTTAGATCAATTTATGATATTCTTTATAATTATTCATGTGGTTTGGAAAATATTATTAAAGAAAATGTGTTTTTCTTAAATCGAATTTTCGGAATTATATTTTGAAGAAATCTTGAAATAAAATACGAGTTGGCGCTACCCCATTTGGAAAAAAAATACGAGTTTTAAGGGTTAATAGTCTAAAGAATAAATTTTATAAATAATCTTTGTCCTTTACTGTCTACAATTGCGAAAAAAAACAATATTCACTTCTGCGGGCCATGGGTCATTCCATGGGCGCGATGATTTTTTTCGCTCGCATCCAGTACGATGTGCTGCGAGAACTCAACGGCGAGATATCGCTTCGTGCGCGTGTCATTTACGCGTCAAATTGATTAATTAAAAAATCCAAAATATCGACCATATTATGAAGCATATCATGAATAACTATTTTTATTCTTAAAATAATCCAAGACATGAAATAAATGTCAAGATATTGATGACAACTTGATTTGAGATGCTTGGGGTATCTGATATACCCACTTCGGACAACGTGGTTGTTTTACTGACAATAAAATTATAATTAACAACCGAATCTCCCAATAATTATAATTATATCTAGTCTTGATACTTTCGTTTCTCTTCCTTTTTTTTAGAAGAATCCTCTCTGGAGGTAACCTCATGATAAAATGATTGCTTAACGCAACAAGGTTAATTCTACATGTGACTTATCACAGACGCCTAGAGAAGATAAGAATGAATACCGAGACAAACCCCGTCCTACTTGTAAGGACATAGTAGATAGGGTAAAATCTGATACCTACAGCGAAACAAGTGCGATGGCTGCAATCGCTAAGAAGGAAATCTATTTACTAAAAACGGCATACCAAAACGATTGGACCACCGTGGTATAGGAGGTGAGCGTTCTCACGCCATAGTGAGACCCAAATTCCCTTGTCTTCCATTCGAGAGTTTGGTAAGGTTTGGTTAATCTTCTCCAAGTGCCTTATCCGGCGTAGGATCTTGGAGGTAGTCGATTAACATGTCCTTGTTTATCTCTAAATAATTGTTTATTTTTGACGAGCTGGAAGAATTTTGGAGCACCAATCTGGTCCAGTTACAAATGTTGCGGAGCTACGACAGCCAAAATTCTTCATAAACACCGTTTAGTTTCTACTTTTTTCTCCTTGTTGGTCTACAGAAAGCGATAGGATACTGTGTCCAAAGCATTCCTTGCCATTTCAATCTCAATTGTAACAATTTTTTACAAGAAATCCATAAATTTGCAGTTTTTGCTTTAATATAATTACAAAAACTTACGTGTTTACTAGACCGCGTCTAGAAATAAATTGAACTTAAAAAAATGCTATGAAAGATTTTGATTACTTTTCGGTTCCCATAATATTAATTTGTGCCCTTGAAAGTAATCCCCATCAGAACATCATACATTTTCTAGCTATTTTTCTAATCTTCTAAGCATTTGAATGAAATTTTCGTTGTATTGTTTTAAAAAACATATCTAAGTTTCAACTTTTAGTAACAAAAAAATTCTATAATATTTTATGCACGTATACATCATCATCCATTAGGATGATCGCAAAAGATACATAGGTCCGAATGACAGATAAATATAATATTTCATTGTATCCCTAGTAATAAAATTATATCCTGGCGACGGGGGAGACGTCCAAGGACACGAGGCGCCTTCTTGTGTTAGTGCGAGAGAAAAAATTGCGTCTTTCTCTCAATTTAACCGGTCTTTGGTGGAAAAGATTTATCTCGCGTTTCAATTTCCACGAGCCGTGGGAAACGAAATGTGCTGGAGTTGCCAGGAGATGGGGGTCGGTGGGGGGTGGCGTAAGGTGGCGGTGGTATCCCGAGGGGGCTTGAGGACAAAAACGGAAAGGGTAGTATACTCCAGCGCGCGAGCACATTCGCACGCATTTCCACAAATGGGAAAAGTTTCGAAATCTGACATTTTCAAAATTTTGCTAATATACTCGCCCCTATACGAAATATTCAAACAATAATATGTGATATTAAATAAAAACTTTACTGGATCTGGTTGGAAAATGGATACAGAAATTATGCTGAGGTGAGACTCGATAAATAATTTTATATAGAAAAATTTAATTATATATTTAATTATTTTTTTCATCAAAACTTGATAAATATCCATATGTTTATATATCAATTTGAATGTATGCAAAAATGCGGTATTTAAACTCTAACGGGCGTGGTCATAAAAAAATGATTTAATTAATTCATTATAGTTTTTTTTTATCAATTTATAAATACTATTATACTATGTTGAAAAAAAAGGATATAATCCCTGACCTTTGCGACAAAATTCAGCGATTTTCCCCCGCCGTAATTCCATCTCATTACCGAATGACCCAAATATAAAAATCTGGAAAAAAGTAATTTGAAGGCAGAGAGCAAAAGGATTCTGTTCTACTATCGATCCTTTTATATTCAGGAAAACCTCAGAGGTCGTTAACGAGCCAAGGGACGCGTTGTATAAAGCACAGGCAACACCTGAGCTTTATGGAAATAACTTATGAATAAAACAATAGACCCGCCATTAAAATGTATGGAGAATCTCGACTGCCATAGATTGGACGATTTTCGGCGAATCGTATCTATGAATATATATGCACACTTGGCAATTTGCGTTAATTGTGGATGCTAACCCGTGTCAAGTTTCATGGATGCCACAGGAAGGAACCATTAATTAATCCCGACGAACAGGATGGCGAAATTGAATAGGATACTGTGGAGAAACCGACCTTAACCTAGCTCAATCATAGATTTAATATATCATTCTATAAAAATATATATAAATATTCTAAAAGATGTTTTTAATAATTATGACGATACTTAAAACACTAGCGCTTCTGATATGCATACATGACCATGGCTTCAATGACCTAATGATAAAATTATTTTATATGTTTTATTTACTATCACATCACAAAGAGCAATACCACAACAATATACAAAACTATTGTTAACCCTTTGCTGTTGGATTTCAAAAATAGTTTTTAAAACTCCACGAGAATATATTTACATATTTAAAAATAAATATAATAGCAATATATTCATAACCAGTGGCGGCTCTTGGATTAAAAAAAAGAACGAAACGGGACTGCTCCGAGTCGCAGCGCAACACACCGCTTAGTGACAACCGTCTCCCCCCAATCCGCAGCCGCTCCGTATACATCCAATACACGACGCTCGTAGCGCTGAAGAGCAGACTACGCTCTTGCTCCTCAGTTTGATGATTTTCGTGCTAAATTTGATTTAATCAATTAATATAATATTAATATATAAAAATATATTTTTCCTCATAATGCTTGGGGGTGCTGCAGCTCCGCATTAATAAAAGCTGCGATATTAATGAGAAGCTGTTTCTTGTCAAATAATAATTACGGAATCTTGCGATTTTCCTTTGAGTTCTAAGTTTATTGTATCCATGCTTTATTGCTGAAAATACTCCATCAGACTTGTATTATATTCTGAACCCAGCTTAATCCCGTACAGCTATAATCTCTAATTAACTAGAATAGCTTTATAAAAGCTTTTCAAACCTCTACTTTCACGTAATAATATTACGTATTTTTCTTAGTAGCATCCATTATTTCTTACATTTTAAATGAGATCACGCAATATCATATTTAATATAATACCTTGGCCAACCAACAGAATTTTTGTTTTTCTCCTTTTTTGCGCCCCATTCGTTTTTGAACGTGATTGATCTACTGATTTTGTCTTTGTCCATATATATCATCATATTTGGCAGCTCATAGGTCCCAGCTCGGGACAATTCTGAATCTCCAAACCCATTTTAATCGCGAATGTTGCGGAGCCACGACAACTTCTTTCTTCATAACCACCGTTTCTCTTGCACATTTCCTTCCATAATTATCAGATGCAAATGATGTTACCTTACAAAGTCTCTCTTCGTCTACTTCCTAAAACAAATCATTCAAGTAGAACTTACTATTTCAACTACACCCTTCTGCAGTATATTATACAATTCTGCGTATACCCTTTTCGCGGGTATTATCTTAGATTGATGTCTTCCTTAAGCTCTTCCACATGTATTTGGATATTTTTGGTTTTTCTTTAAGTGCCTTACCCGTTTCTGAACGTAGTGATCCTTTCTCCATATTTTTTTTATTTTTGGCGAGCAGCAACAATTTTACGCCTCCTAATCCGGTCTAGTTGCAAATGTTACAGAGCCATGACAGCTTCTTCTAAACCACCGTCTATCTCATACTTACGGTAACACCACATCTTCAACGCTTCCAGTCGGCTATCATTCGCTACCAGCAACTTCCGGGTCTCTCAATAAATCAATTTGTTTTTCAATCAATACTAGTTATATCCCCTTCTAAGTAGTTCCTACTTCTGGAAATCAATTTTGGGTATGGCGTTTAACTCCTACAGCTGTTCCATCTGTATCTTCTTAGTATTAGCAAACCGTCTCCCTTTCCTAATTTTTATCTTCAGGAATATGAAGAAATCACAGAGGCCATGTCCGGCGTATACGGAGGCTGAGGAATAAGATTCTCTCCTCATTCCTTTGCACAACGTAAATAATATTCTTGAATTCGTGACTTTATCATAATAAATTTAAGATGATCTTGCATAGTTACAGTTGAAAGAAGTGAACGGAGTTCGTTTATCTTAATTGATCTAATAATTATCTAACGATTGATCATGTTCAATGGATCCCCTGTCTTTTTCTTCTTCTTTTTCCTTGACGCTATATCCCATTATGTGATTTGGCTTCTTTCACAAGCAGTCTTCACTCAATCCGTCTCTGTATCTAGCCTTTACCTCTTTCGACGTCTTCTCGGTCTCTAGCCTAGCAAGATCGACTTGGCCTGCCCATCGAAATCTCTGAAACTTTCAGAACTTAAACACTGTTTACACATCTACTAGGGTTTCAATATCAGTAGTTGTATTGATTATTTTAGTCCCATCCGTCGAAAATTATTAATTCTCTGATTATTGTGCATTTTGCAATATGGTTGTTAACTTCGCCTGAAAGTCGCTTTAATGTCGAGGGTCCTAAGAGCCCTAATATGTCGAAGGCTCCTAAACGGCGAGGGCCCCGAGGGCCTGTTGCCTTAAGGTAGCTTGGCGACTGGCACCATGGCCTCTTTGCACAGTTTTCGTTTATGCGATTTTTAATGGAACATCTACAAAGTAAACCAAGGGATCATCTTATAAATGGATTATCTATATGCATCATTAATCTATTCCCAAAGACTTAACGAATATGGATTAATAATCTTCAAGACTTACATATTACAATATATATTATACTGAGTAGAGATGATGACATTATCGTTCTATCATGTTCTGTATTTTGACCCAATTAGATAGATTAACATTATATCAGGAGTAGGTATAGGTCCTCTACTTGATCCTGCACTGAAAAGAAATATCCTTGGTTTCAGCTTCTCATTCTTTATAAAGCAGTAAATAATTATTGTTGTGAGTTTCCTTCTATGTTCCTCCATCAGTTTATCTACATCCTCATTATTAACCTTCAATTCCATAGAGCCCTGACACAATTTCAACAGGAGACTGAGACTTTCTCTTATAGATTATCCTCACCCAATAGATAATATTGAAATGATTTATTCACAAACCATTTAGCGAAATCTCATTCTCCTGAATCAACTTAAAACACAATTTAAAAAATTAAATTTCTTTAATATTATTTATTTTAGGTGCTCCGACAACAAGGGGTTAACCACTCAATAGCATCTGATAGGAGCATCTCGTTTTAAAATAGTTCGGGATTATCGTTTGATAATCAATGACCCGATTTCATTTCGACTGATCGGCGATTAATCAGGTGAAAATGAGCACGATCACAATTTAACCGAAATGGACGATGCTCAGTAATGTCTTTGACGACATGCTGAAAACACCTGAATATCTAACCATATTTAAATTTACATAACAAGGGATTCGCGCCGCTTATGTTAAAATGTTACAATGCGAAGAATAAGCGATGTTTTAACATAAAATATTATTTCGATGCGTACCAAACATTGGCTTCCGTCATCCAGAACTAAAAATAATTCAGTCGTATGCGTTCTACCGTTCGGTTCATAGCCAACACTCTGGTCAATGTTCGGGAAACAATAATCGTTTCGTGTAAAAATACGTCGCTTCCCTGATCGAGGTAAGTAAAAACATTTAACACGATTTTTGCCGACAGCAAAAAAGTTGATCATGCAATCGAAAATAATTACATGATATATTTATTATACAGCATTCCAGCCAACAGATATCGTGTAGTAAGATAGAAAAAAAATATGCAGAATGCGTGTGCTTACGCATTTCATTTAATGTTCGTAAATAATTTCGCGAACGTTTTAATTATAAGTGTGAACTGATTTACTGATTAGAAATGGATTAATGTCTTATTAATATCAGTAATCTAATAATAATAATTTATAAATACAATCGACTCTTTTTGTATCGAATCGATATTGTGTTAAAAAAACGATAATAATGAATGCCAAAAAAAATAATTATGTGTTTTTGTTTGTTATTATTGATTTTCTTATTATTGAGAAATCTGTTATCCACTTCTGTGTTTTTTATTTTACAAGTTGTTTATACATTTTTTAATATTCGGCCATACATAACTGCAGATCTAGTAAGAATTTTAAAGCTCATTCTAGGTTGAAATCATAAGTGAGAAAATGCCGTTCCAACAAATTGCAAACAGGGGCGGATTTAGCATTTTTGAGGCCCCAGGCGCAATTTAATTTTGAGGCCCCCCCTCGAAATATTTTCACTACCCCTACACCCTATAATGTGCATTTGCAATTTGCATTGTTTTGGATACATAGTTAATATCACATCAATTTATGTAAAAAAAAAAAAGAAAGAAAAACAAAACTAAACTTTTTCCTTTGTATTGCTACTCTTTTTATTGGCTTCTCGATGATCGATTCTAGCGATCTCTATGCTACAAATATTTAATAAATTCAGAGGACCTCTGCAGGTTTGTGTACCGAGGGCCCCGATGTCTTACATGGTTTTCCCTTAAGGTAGTTACGCGCCTGAATCCATGGACATGGACACGGTCTACGGAACAAGTGCATGGTTCGAAATATGACTGTTAGGATAGCCACCTGAAAACATGCCATAGCTGGCGTTATTCATTTATTAAGTCAATTTAGGGAATACTCCTAGATTATTTTTGTTATGAAAAAAGAATCGTTTGAGGCCCCCTGAAATAATGAGGTGCTAAGCGGGCTTCTAATGACCTGAAGGAAAATCCGCCACTGATTGCAAGCCCTAGTGAATTAAAATTCAGCATTTTGTTTAATTTTTCACTGATTGGTCATTGGATAATAAATGTAATAAATATGATAATAAATGTCTTTTTCGTCATAAATACCGGGACGAAATCATTTTTAATTCATACATTAATCTAATTATCGAACAATATGTAGTCAAACCTGTTTTTATGCGGTGGATAGAGACCGCATACAATAAAACGCACAAAGAAATCATTCTATAATTAAAGGGTAGCTATAAAAAATATTTTTCGAAACACATTTTTATGCGGGGAACCTCATAAAAAAATACATAGAAAACTGTAGGTATGTAAGCACTTTAAAGGACGGTAATGTAATTCACGAATGTGATTATATAGAGCAGTGATGGCGAACCTATGACCCGCGGGTCAGACACTGATCTACGAAGCCTTTTTAAATGACCTAGACGTTTATTTTTATTAAATCTTTAATCGGTTTATTAATATATTAGAAATACTAGTGCCCTTTTTGAATAAAAATGCAGTATTTTTATACCAATTTTCAAATATAAATTAGTTAATCTATTCCACTCTGGATATTTTTGGTCGAATCTATGTTCTACTCTCATTAATTATATTTCACGAATATATAAAAAAAGATTTTCATGACATTACAGATTAACCCATGTCGCAAATCGCGCATAAAAACATAATAATAAAACATCTTCACTAAAGTTTTGGAAATGAAAATCACATAATCCTCAACCCCCGTTCCATGTGACGCCACTTACTTGACCCACGAGCATGGGCACACCGTTTTGTGCAGCGCACACAGGCACCGGGGCCCCAAGATGGAAAAAAAATAAAAAATATATTATGAAATATAATATAATTAATTACATTTCTTAGAATCGACATTAAATAATATATTACGTATATATAAGTAATTGCTTGTAATGTGTTTTTTTTAAGCACACCAAACGTACAAAGGCACTTCTAGCCATCACTAATATTGTGCAATACATATGAATATACACGTACACCAATTTACGGGAAAATATATTCAATTTTTTTGCCTTTTTAATATTATTTTTCGATTTTTTTTTGCGCTTTTCATATACCGCATAAAAAAATCGCACGAAAACAGGTTCGACTGTACATAATTTACATGCAGAATAATTAATAATAAAAAATAAATCGATATTTTACCTTATTTGATTGTCTTTAAACGTCAATCCGAACTCAGTATCAAATTTTTTCATGGTTTCTGCAACAATTAAAGATTATTTTAATCATATCAGTGCATATCATTTCAGCATCACAATAATTCAGAATGTCATTAAATAATATCATTTAACATAATTCGGCATTTAGAGTTGGTACACGTTGCAACATCGCCGATATCTTATTTGTATCAGCTCTCAGGTCTATTGTATTACGTCAATTGGTTCATTGTTATCAATTGCCAGAACCAGAAGTCATTTATGAACCAAGTTCCGGTTGCACAAATCTGCACAGCTTGCATTCTATGTATCTTTCAGAGTCACGAACACAACTCGGAATATAATACAACTAGATAAACAATTTTATCTTAAACAGCTTATTTACAACTAAATTGGGAAATTTTTTTTGGGCCCGGTGTGTCCGAATTAAGCGGAATCTACAGAATACTGCTACTACCTAAGATAGTAATAATAATATATTTTTCTAATAATTACAAGATATCCAGTGTTCTAATCGCAGATTTCCGAAATCTGTGAGATTAAACAACGTATTTTTACAGGATGGTCTCACAGCGCAATAATCCATCATCTATCTGTTCATGAACAAAATTACTTCAGCATTTTTTCATCGCAATGAATTTATTTCAACACGATACATCAATCAGAGTTGCATCGTAATACATTTATTATTAGCCGCATACACAGACGCATACATTTATTATTAGCCGAAATTTGCGCACTCCAATGTCTATTAATAATTTAATATCGATATAAGCAGTGGATCATGTGTCAAAATTTATCATACATGATTATTAATTATAATTTATTCATCGATAATTAACTAATGATCTACATGTTTAGCATAACGAGTTCTAATTACAGCATAAATTAATTATTAATCTAATTTAATCAATACATATTATGATTGAGATTTAACAAAAATTCGACAATATTTACATACAAATATTGAGACGATGAATAACTATAGATATTTGTCATAAACTCGAACATGAAATGAGTACAAGTTTAATATTATTATATAAGGTTGTTTGGAGAGTGATTTCGTTATTTTTTATGAAAATGAAAGACGATTTCCTTATAGTGAATAAATATTTAATTGAAATGTATATTGTACATTCTGGTCCAACACCTTTTGCCATCTTTCTGGCAGTAGCATTATTCCATATTTTTTGTTCTTTGCTGGCAAAAAACCGATCCAGGTGATTTTTTACCTCCTCATTTTAAGTAAAGGTTTCACTGTCTAAAAAAAATTGTAGAGACCGGAACAAATAATAATAAGAAGGTGTCAGATCTGGGGAATATGGTGGGTGTGGCAGAATATCCCATCTAAGCTGTAAAAACTTTTGGCGAGTTAACAAACTTGTACGAGGTCTCGCATTATCTTGGTGGAACACTACACCTTTTTCTATTGATCAATTCTGACCTTTTTTGTTTAAGTGAATCATTTAAATTGTCCAGCTAATGACAGTACACTTCAGAATTGATCGTTGTGTTGTCCGGTAGAAACTCAAAAAAGATGATTCCTTTGAAATCCCGCCAAACAGATAGCATTACCTTTTTTTTGATGAATATCGACTTTCGAAGTGCTTTGAGCTGATTCATCTTTTTTACTCCATGATCTCTTGCGTTTAACAGTGTTGTAAACAAGCCATTTCTCGTCTCCAGTGATGATGCGCTTCAAAAATGGATCATTTTCTTGACGTTTGAGAAGAAAATCATAGAGTCAACGTGACGGTACAAATTTATTTCCGTAAGAACATGAGGAATCCATATGTCGAGCTTTGAGATTAAACCTTTCAAATGATCACGAACGGTCGAATTCGATAAATTTTAAGCTCTCATCAATATCATGAGTTGTTGTTCGCCGGTTTGCATCAATTAATGCCTTTATTGTGTCTTCATCAGCTTCAACTGGCCTTCCAGAACGTGGTGCATCTTCAACATCAAAATTTCCGGATCGAAATTTTGCAAACCAGCTTTGGCACTGGCGTTCTGTCAATACATCTTCTCCATACAGATCGGATGATTTTTTTCTGACTTGAACAGCATTTTTATCTTTTTGATACGAAAAAAGTAAAATATGCCGAAAATGCTGTTTTTCACTTTCCATATTTGAAAGGGTACTAACCAAAAACTACTCCGTAGAATCAATCGAACTTTTTCACAAGCAAGCCTTGCTATATCAGCTCTCAATATATAATAATTATGCGGCTTAAGTGTGAAGTTGGCTGTGAAAAAATACAATTAAGTCCTCTTGAGAAAAAACGAAATGACTTTCCGAACAACCCAATATAATAATACGTTTTATGCGAATTATATGTATATATTAATTTTAAACGAAACGTTTGGGATAAAAATATATATGTATCTCGTTATTTATAATAATGGCTATGCATATGAAGAACAACCTTCATTAGAAAAATATTCATAAGGATCTATGTAGGTCTCTGCAGTGACCTTCATTGGAATTTACAATCCCTGTTACATTGTGAATTCCGGATATAGTATGCCAGTCATCTCTATATTGAAACCGAGCATTAAATCCAATAGGAAATGTTTGTATGCATGTTAAAATTATCATACAAATGATATTCTAACAAAATGATATATTTTAAACCTCTAAGGATTATGTAGATACTGAATAAAAACTATTGAATTTAAATATGTAGACCATTTGCAATTAAAATAATAAAAAAAAACACTGAATCATGAATTTCATTAAAATACATACGGCCTTAACAATATTTGTATCGACCATATTCGGCTTTACATGTAAAATCATTTACGCAATAAAATTATTAAGGAAAGAAAATCAAGGAAAATTATACGAGATACATTTAGTTCATGTGTTTCAGAATAATTCGTACTGAGAATTTCATAGGGAAAATCCGCGACACTTGCACCAGATCTGCCTGATCGAACGATTGCGTATTAAATTCATAATATAGACGTCTGTATTAGAGTTCGTCTGTCGCCGTTTAGGGTTACAGTGAATCTATTAAACCTGACCGTGAAGATTAGCATATGTAAGACAATGTAAACTGCCGCCGCCGTTATGTAAATGTTATCATTGCGCCAAAGATTGATGACTTCCAGAGTCACGATCGGATTTATCAGATCCAGCGTGCCATTGTGGATAATGCGACTTGCATAGATCGTAGATCATTCGAGTCGATAGTGTAGGATGTCCGACGTGCTGAAGCTGAATACGGCTAGAAAATAAATAGCCGGGTCGAGCAGACGACATCCTTGAACCAGATCCTATTATGATTTTATCAAACTCAGTACAATTAATCGAGTATTTATAAAGTAATTCATGCTGTGTTAATGGCCGCTATTAACCTAGCTTTATTCTAAAATAAGCTATATATGTAAATAGCGTTATCTATAACACGGGACTCGTTTTTTGTTAATATTTACATTGAACTTGATAGTAATGTTTCAGATAAAAACACAAGTTTAGTTCAAACATTATCGTTGATGTTTATGTTCATTCCATTTTTTATCCTCAGCGATGTAAGTCCATTTATTATATATTTATGAATTAATCGTAGAAAGTCATGCGTCGATTCCATATATTTATTTTTAAATAAACCCGCCGCTTATAAAACAATTAAATATAACTATACATTGAGCTTTAATTTGATAGCCTGTAATTATACACCATAGTCAATTATCAGACTGGATCTGTTACAATTTTTCTGCAGTGACACTCTAACACGATCCAAACATACTATGATAATTGAAAATGCACGTATTTATCGTTTAGTATTGATTTATGGATAATTGTTAGCAGAAAATACACGTGCATCCGAGGTATATACGGAGCACCTGCGCACGCGCAGCCTATTGCGATTCCATAGGACGTGCGCGCAATAAAAATAATTAACTCTGGATCAATTTTATTGGATTATAAATGTTGCATAGACTATGCACTTGATCCGATATTGTATTGTTGACCTTGCGCAGTAAATGGACATTGAAATCCTTTCCCAACTTAGATTGATTGTTATGTAAGTGATTGCGCTCTAAAACTGGGCTGTGGAATTGATTGTTAACAGAATTGATCTTGAAGAGTCGGACGTGATGTACAAATGCGGCTGCTTATCGAAGATTAATATGAAATCGCTGTTTATTTTACCTTAAGCTTGTCTTACGCATAACCCTCGTGTCCAAAGATTTCACAATGTAGAGAAATCGTCAATATTTATCCACGAGACACTCCCTTGCATTCCCAGAATGTATCCCTTTATTTATGTAGGAATAATCCATTTCATACTTTTTACTCATTCGCTAAGCGTATGGGCCTTACCAGATTCTCAAATGAAAGTCGATACCAAAGGAAACTTAGTCTTAGACGCGACGTGTACGCCAAAGCCGTCTCGATATGCATTTGTAGAGAGTTTCCTCTCTTGGCCATTGCTGGCATTTGACGTGAATCTTCTACCATACTTGGTATCGAATTTTACCCTCCCGACTATGTTTAAGCAAGTTAGGAGGGGGTTTGTCTCGGTATTCCTTTTCCTCCTCTCTATGTGTCATATGTTTAGAACAAGTCACAAGTGATTATTAACCTTATCGCGCAATAGCAATCTTTTCATCATGGAAAAGACCTCTTCAATGAGGGGTCCCTCAGAAAGAAGAAACTGAAGTCAAAGTATAGATATTAGGCCATTTATCGGTCTACAGTTTAGGGTTTTTCTTCCCAGGCCATACTGGTTCTGTGGTGAAAAAATCGGTAGAGACCATATATACATATGCACATCATCATTTGCCAGCCACAAGGCTCTCACTCGCTGAGGGCATGGGCCTTACCAAACTCTCGCATGGTAGTTGAGGCCAAAGGAGTCTCACACGTGACGTGAGGGCTCCCCTTTCGTGTCCATACCGCGGGGACCCGAGCCGTCTTGGTATGCGGTTTTTTATAAAGAGTTTCCCTCTCTTGGCCATTGCTGGCATTGGACGTACATCTTCTACCATGTTGGTATCGGATTTTACCCTCTCGACTGTATCCAGGCAAGTAGGAGGGGGTTTGTCTCGGTATTCGTTTGTTCTCTTCTCTAAGGCGTTATCTGCTTTTAACGAGTCACGAATGACAAGTAGCGAGCGACCACACACACACACACACCTATATATAATAGATATACACAGGTATACATATGCACACATAGATACATATATGTGCATATTTTTCCATTAAATTAGACAAAGCGATTTTAAAGCTTCGATCTCGCCCTATTTTCTGACTTTCTTACGTTGGTAGTACTATACCCTGCAAAAAATACTGCGTTTCTAATTAAAACTAATCAATATACAGTAAACTACCGATTTTCCGTGCGGATTGCAAAATCGAAAAAAAATAAAAACATAAATATTTGCAACGTAGCCACGAGCGCGATGTTTTTTCTCGCTCGCATCCGGTACGATGTGTCAAGTGGAAGTGAAACGTATACTACGTGGCGCAAAAATTTGGCGGTCGACGACGTGTCCTCGATCAGCGGGGGGACACCGCCGAGTGTGTGTCATTTACGCGTCATTTTAAAAAAATAAAAATATCGACCAAATTATGAAGCATGTCATGAATGTTTATACTTAGAATAACGTGTTAATTATGTTCTAGCCGCCGTATCGGATCGGTTAATGAAATGGCATTACCGTACTGGCCTTCTTTAAACTCTTTGTATCAAAGATGATGACTTGATTAAATTCAATAGAAAATATAGATACTGGATGTGATGGGACATGGAGGAACTCAATCTTGATAAAAGTAAAATCAGTAACATTCGCTTTATCTCAGATGAAAAGCCCGAGATTGAGAAGTACTTAGAATACGATTTATATATTCCGGGTTTTTAACGGATAAGCGATGCAGATATTAGGAGTACCAAGAATTAATGTCGTATTTTATCAATGAAACTCAATCTCAAATTTTTAACTGTTTTTAAACATGTATTCATACAAATTAATTTCCGTTATCATCTGAACTTTCATCCATCTTTTTATTAAATCATAAGTCCCGTTTATATAAAATTCCCGTGGTTTTGAATCAAAATACCCGGAAAGGGTTCTAGCGTTTTAATTTTTTTGTCTTTTAAAAAATGTTCCATCGACCGGATCAGATGGCAATCTAAAAGTGTCAGATCTGATGAATATGGTGGATGCAATAAAGTGTCCCAACCGAGGTCGTTAATTTATTGTCGTGTTAACTCAGCCACATGAGGACGGGCTTCGTCGTGATGCAGGATTATTTTCCGGTTTTTCACTAGATCTGGTCTATTTTGGCATATTGCCCTAAAACAATTTTGCTGTTCACAAATAAACTCCGCCTTGACCGTTTAACCATATTTAAACAATTCAATATTAAATATTAATTGTATATTAATATATTAATCTTATCACACAGACAACAAAAAAAAATGTTTTGATGCAGTCCGGCTCTCGGAATTTGAACAGTTTTTTGTCCAGAGGTTAAGCACTGTTTATTCTTCGTAACGTTCGAGTTGAGAACCAGTAATTATATCTCGAAGAAACGGGCGCTGTTGCTTTTTTCCTTGCAAAAATCTGTATATGTCGAGTCGTTCCATCTTGTTGCGGTCGGACAAGTCGTACGGAACCCAAACACCTTCTCTTTTTTTTAGATTTTTTCTCTATTTTTTAGACATCTATGAGTAGTAAACCCGATACGCCGATCTTAAAACATGATTCTACGATAGTCATTGTTGGTTTTGCTTCGATTTCATTCCACTTCATTCACTTGACTACGAAATTCTCTTCCAGGTTCATTTTTCAAATCACCACTAGAATATTTTTTGTAAATCTTCACACTTCTTCCATTTTCAACAAAAAAATGCTTACATACGTCTTACCAGGATGATGATCCGAAGATGACTTCTTTTGAAATCGCGTTTTGAATATGCGACGTTAATTCCGGGTACCCCTAATATTATTTCCAATCTCAACAAAAGGATCTCAAGAAAGAGAATGGGGATGCAGTGATGAAGTAGAAATTATCAACCGTTTTGGTGACAAGACACCTCTGACTACTTTTGACACTTTATTTGAGTACATCGACCAATGATGATTCAAATACAGTAAGTCCTACACTTTTTTTTAAAATTAAGCTGCGCATTGTTTCTATAAATTAGTTTACATAAAATATAGTATAAGATGAAACTGGTAAAAATCTTTGCCACATTTTAATGCCTCTAAAGATACGATTTTACTTGGAGGAAATGCTGCTAGAGATTGCAAAATCTCCAGCAGCATTTCCACATCACAAAAATATTTCTAAAACATCACTTAGAAATCTAGCCGAAGAACGTGGATAAGTAAAAAAAAATATGGAGATTGGTTTCTGGAACTGCATTTAGGCGAGCAGTTAGAGCAGTTGACGGACAAAACGGAAAATTGTTAATCCAATTTTGAGAAGAGTACAACATTTATAAATATTATTTATTATTATTTAAATGGCCTTATATCCGAGGCGGGTCTTTGACACCTGGAGGACACTACGCGATCTTTAGAAGACACGCGTCCAATTCAATCCTGAGGTCAGGATTGCCCTGGTTGTCCTCCAGGCTATCTACGCTCTTCGCATACAGGCCAGGTCGCCAGCCATAAGCCCAGGAGCTGAGCTGTCAATGCGGGGATAGTAACAATAATAATCAGAAAAGGTTAAGCCCAAGCCGTATTTACTTTACCGTCTGATACCTCATATGGTCAATACGGTAGCTCATCCGTCACTGAATCAGCCCGAAAAGCGGCCTGGGATCCTCATAATTCCTTAGAATCTATGATACCGACACGCGACAAATCTCGACTCCTAAATAATAAAGCTGTTAAAAATATTGGTGATATCTGGAATGAAATTTCTATATCTACCATAAGTAACGTATGGAATAGGGTCATTCTCCAAGTAATTGAATTTAGTAGTACATAAACTGAAGAAGTCAACGTAGTTATTAGAATTCTTGTCGAAATTATCAAAGAACTACATTTGAATATAGAGAAAGAGGATCTCGTGAGTTTAATTATCAGCCTTTCAACTTCTTGAATTTGAGAGCTAGAGAATAGAATATATTTTTTAGAAGAAAATTAATTAAACGAAAAATGAGTGGCGGCTCTATCGGTAAAAAAATTAGGGTACTGGAGAAGATTGAAAATAAAAAAAGTGTATTTAAAAGTGACTAAGTATGGACGACGCGGGACTGCCCCGAGTCACAGCGTAACACAGCGGTAAGCGAGTAGACCTCCCCACCCCGCTGCCGCCCCGCATCTATCCAATACACAACGATGGTGGCGCTGAACAGAAAGCTCTTAGCCCTCTAAGCATTCACACTAAATATAAATTTATTTTATATCTTCATACACATAATATATTAGGTGTAGTAAAAAGTCATGTCGTATTTTCAAAGGGTAGTTTTAG
>JAGXCT010036595.1:89375-175436 GCA_022495035.1 Philopotamus ludificatus | reverse complement strand
TGATATGATAATTATACAATAGGCATAAATTATTCCTTGTGGTCATCTGACAAATTTGAGGGAGGAAAGACAGGGGATCTATCAGATACAAGAATTATTGAGAAGGCATTGTAAATATGAATATATCCTAACACAATATTTGTGTAAAACTATATGAAAATTGAATGGAAATTGAATTGAAAAATTATATGTAAAAATTGTTTAATATTTCATTTAAGCCGTGTCATAGCTTTTAGTAATGTTCAATCTGTTAACATAAAATAAGGTAAGCGCGACTGAGCTAAAGTATAACATGGATCGGTCAACCTTCCGGCAAAATCTATGTACTCTGAAAAATCTTTATGATACTGACAATTATTTATTAAACCTTTATTTTAAGGCGTTGGTTTTTTTGTGTCATGCCATTCATCTATTGTCAAATACATTAATTTATTATTTGAGGCCAATATTCATACGTAAAAATATATATACGAATGGTAAAAAATATAATCATGTAATTTTATTAATAATGAAAAATCATCCAATAGATGCAGAATTAGTAATTATTTCTATGAAATTTTGTAGCTGTTGAAAGAATTATTTTATTTAGATCGTCTTGCATTTAAAAATTGTATGTTATTTCAGAAAAAAACATTAATATTATGATGAAGCAATTTATCTTATTCCAATATAGTTTATTTCTAATAATTTTGTTTTTTTACTAACTGTAATTATATAACCTTAATAATCAATTTAATTAAAGAGATACCATTATTTTTATCATTTTTTTAAAGATAATATTGTTAAGTAATACTAGCCCACACAATGAAGGTAGCTAAAAAAACATTGTAATTCTAATTTACTAAATATCTACTTGAATATAATAATTTATTATGTATGTAAATAATAAATAAATATTATAGAAATACATTGATTGATTTATATGGTCTAATATAATTCGATTTTATTACTTTACAGTATTTTTTATCTAATACATAAAAATGAATCAGTGTCGTGGATTGACACTGTGAGGAATATATGACTCATTCCCCTTGCATCTTTATAATCTTTATTGAATATTTCTGCTATGTTAAATAAATAAACAAATTAAAGCATCGACTTTTATCTGCTATCGAATTGCAATACTGTAGCTATATTATTTTTATATTAAATGTAAAGACATTGGACAAGCAACCTTGTATTATATTGCATCATAAAACTGCAATGTAATTCTGTATCAATAAAATTAGAGTATAGTTTAAATTGTTCTATCCATAGTTATAAAGAAGACTTTTAAAATGTATTTTTTAATTAAAGACTTTACTAAATGTACCCTAGGGCACTGAATCTTATTGTAATGGCATACTTTGCATTCCTTTATCTACGTTATTAATAATCAGAATTTTATTTTCACTGGATATTATATATATGATAACTTAAGCTCTTAGACATCAAGTATTATACTTTTCTATTTATTTTTACTGTTTAGTTTTTTTACGTTTTTTATGTAGATGAGACATATTAATATATTCGATTTATTTAAAAAATTAAGATCTTATTTTATTTTGAAAGATGTATACGTCGAATTGCCACAATGTTATGTTCTTGTGTTAGTACCCTTGTCAATGATGCACTTTGGCATTGATAGCCATATTGAATGCTTAATTCGGTTTTGGTTTTGTTTACAGAATCTTGCCCTAATAATATAAAATTTGTAATAAAAATATATTGTGACAGAACGTTGCTTTTATGTTTAGAAAAAGTTTATGATATATCTGATCACCGTTAAATGAAAATCAAATTTTTTATGAACTATATTTGCTACAATTCATTGTCGCGTGTTGCATTGCGTTAGGCGTTAGATTAAATCTCATAGTTCTTAATTTGTTTCAGCTCTGTGTGTTACCACATGCAGATCTCAGCAGCTTGAAATTGCGTTTTATCGCCGCAATCAACAACCACCTCACCGCATAAAATCCGAGTGATTCATAATTTAAATTAAATATTTGCTTGACGACTTCAAAACCGGCAACCCTGGTGACATTCTCAGACCCCCACCAGCAGCCAATCTGGTTAAACGTGCCGTAAAACTGACAAATTGTGACCCGGGCAACCCCCACTAGGCGCCTGCACGACTCCAATAGCGTTTTAAGCACTATTATCATTGTAATTCTGACGTTATTAAAATAGTGAATTCCCTCTAACCCCGCCCATGTACTCACTAGACCCCTTGACGCACGCCAGTAATTGCTTGGCATATTTGGTTTGCGGTTTTGCTTATTAAATTTCGGTGGCATTCTGCAAAACAAGCAACCGCCGGGGTTGGAGAATTGCGAGTGCTCCGTAACCCCGGCGTCGTTTTTTAATGGCGTCGCATATTTGCTCGGTTCAATTGAAATGGACCGCGGCACCGAGTGTAATGAAAATTTAGACCGTAAAAATATTTAGGCAACCATTAAAAAAATAACAAAAATAGTATTAGATATATTCTATTTGAACAAAAAAATAAATGGTTACGTGTTTGAGTGTCGCGACGTTTAATTCAAACATGTACATATATCCAGCTTCAGAATTAGCCCTCATGTCGTTAACAAGATATTGCATCGCTAATAGCCGAACTCATTAGCATTCCTAATGAAGCCGACATCTGTCAGTGCAGCGGCGCCTAGACACGGATGCATTAAACCGAATGGATTCCAGGAGCACAACGGACTTATGACGTCGCTGCCAGCGACGATACTGTCGCCCATTAAGATATCGAAGCTCGTAAATAGGTGATGGATCGTAAACTAGGTAATGTCCTCATCGACTAGTCCTGGACAACTGGTCGGGGGGAGCTGTCCGGTAATCTGTCCGGTGCGGCAGTCGGCGATCTAGAACTCGCACCTCGTCCGGTTAACTGCCGGCAGGGACATAAACATTTTGGAGTTGTTGTTGGCAACGAGTTGTGAGCGACTAGGATGTATCTGTCAGCAGGTGCAGTAAAATTCGCAGGGACTGTCCGTGGTCTATAAATAGTTTAATTTAAATTACGATTTAATTAAATGATTTTGACTTTAAATTAAGACGTAATAAAATTAAAAAATAATAATATAAGTATTGCTTAATAGGCTATATAGCAGAGACATACAGATATTCAAATCTTCTATTATTATAAACTTGATAAGCTTTACAAATGCAATTAATAAATAAATAACATTAAATAAAGCGGTAAGAAATGGAATTTCTTTTTATAGCGATAAAAAGTTTACTTCAATATAAAATTTATTTAATATTTTCTGCTATTTTTTAAACCTTTTCTTTGCAAAATATGCAGTTTTTCAATACGACTTTCGTAAAATTCTGTTATTTTATTATTAAAATATGACTCCAAGTGATGTTGGACTTATTAAACATTTGTATTTTTTTAATCTCAAAGCAAATGTTCTATCGACTCAAAAAGCTGATAGTCCGAATGTGCAACATCAGGTAAATATAGCAAATTTTGCAGGAGTCTTAAATCTAGATCTCTTATTTTATCCTGCATCATTTTTTCTGCAGAAATTAATTTTTAATTATTTCCTAAAATGTATAATTTTTTATTCAACAAATATAAAAGACGAAACTTTTTTTTAGTTCAGATGGCTCAGTAGTAGACAAAGATCCTTGATTTAAAGTCATTAGTTTGAAGGATCCATTTCTCATCCCCAGTAATAATATTTCGAAGAAATTGATCGGTTTTATATGTGGACTGTGAAGTCAAAAATATGGTGATTTGTTTTTCTATGAACTTTGGAGAAAGATCTCGAGGTACATAAATTCTTTAAAATTATCCTCTACTGTTGACCATGAATAATTAAGGTCTTGTGACAATTCGTTAGCTGTTTACGATATTTAAGTATGTTTCTTCAATCTCTTTAATCAGTTTCAACTTTTAATTATCTATAACACTGCCAAGGATTCAAAAACTCTCCATAAATATCGCAGATAGTCTGGATAGTTTCAGCAAATATCATAAATAGGTCACTATCTCTAGCTAGATTTTTTAATAAGGGGAAAATAAAATTTAAAAACATCAAAACAACATGTTTACAGGGCAGGGCGGGCTTCTAATAGAAATTAAGAAAAAGAAAAACCGTCATATCTTTCCACTTTACTCATTATTAACTATTTTAAAGGTATTATATTTAATTCTTTATATTTTTTAATACTATATGTATATACTTTAGCAAATTTATACATTTTTAAGCATATATTTTTTAACATAAAAAGCTTTTTAACGAAAAAAAATCTTTTTTTTCTGTTTGACCGGGGATAGATAGTTTACCATAATTTGGCTAGTCTGAAAGTTACCTAAGATAAAATTAATTTATTTAAAAGGTCTGAAAAGTAAAAACAGTTATATAGATGCAGAGGGAGGAATCTCAAAGCAAAGTCTTTTTTTACTTAGTGAAAAATTGCTAACGATTGATTTTAGGATGTACAATTTATGAAATGTTGTGTAATGCAATATTCAGAAATAAATGTTGAGAGGAATAAAACCAGTTTATATATAAAAAATAATTAGTAAAGTAATTAAATAAAGTAGTATAGATTCTTTGCAGTTAATTAGGTAAAGGATTACGTTGTAGGTTTAGAAAATGTAAGATATAAAATATTAATAAACAATTTTGTCACGTTTTAATTTGACCAGAGAAAAAAAAATAGAAAGCAATTGGCTGTATTTATAAATTTTGAACATTTTCGTACAATTTTACTCATATTATATATATACTTTTACAAATTATTATTAGTTTAGTAGTTATTGTAAGAGAAAAAATGTAATTATTTTTGTAAATAATGGATTGTCCAGGAAGAAATCTATTATTTTATTTTAAATGCTTGGAAAAAATAGGTAATTTAGAATATAAATGAGAATTATGATGATTTTTTATATCGTCTGTGTTTTTTATTTTAATTAATGCTCTAGAAGTTAAAAAGAATTATAAAAACAATACAGTAGATGATGAAACTAATATCCCACTAAATGTAGAATATAACTTTTTAAAGCTTAAGTCCGGATTTTGGTCTCAGAATAGTTGTTGTGTAGTTATATAAAAGAATTTTAGTCTATAAACTTATTAATAAAATTAAATCTAAAAAACAGTAAGCAAAATAAAAAATTTCATTCTGAACAACCTTATATTAGTATTAATACTAAATTTTATATTTTTGTAGCATAATAGTGTATGACCAAACGTTTAGTTAATTTTAAGAAACAAATAAAACGTGCCGCCACTGTCTTAGATCTCACAAGTCGCACCGTCCGGCTTCACTATTATCTTATTCTGTTTAACTGCAAATTTTATAACCTGTTGTTTATTACCGTGGGGTGGAAATGCGTCGAAACTTCAATGGGACTCATTTTAATTGAAATCCTGGCTCGAATTAAATTTCGGTAAATTAACACAGATGCATTAAGACGAACGCCGCCAAATACCTGAGGATCGTTAAAATATTTATGGCAAGATTGTCGGGTTATTTACAGACTGTCACATCCAATATGTGACTGGCGTCGGAATTAATTAAGTTCACAGTGCGGAGAAACAGGATACTGCAGCGACGCCGGTAATTAAATGCATCATAATGACCTTAATATGGTAATGGGGGTCTGAACAAGACGTTCATGAGCAGGAACTTGCCGTATCAGGTGTGTCGAGTTAATTTCGGATGTTTCGGATCCTTTGGAGGCGCAAACTATTATATTATATTTTGTACGTGCTCAAATTGACAGTTGGCCTCATTTCGGCCAACTTATATTAAATTGTTTAAGAACAAAATTAATTAACATCCGAGACGAGAGTAAAAAGCGGCGTCGGTAATATTTAACGCCGCTGGAGCGTTCGTTCGTCATCGCGCACGAACTTTCCCAATTTTCCACGTTGGAAAATTGGTATTTTCCCAACGCTAATTTTCGTCAAAAGTCCCGTTTCGGATTATGCAGCCGGAACGACAGCAATGACGTGTGCGGTTGTATAGTCGGTCTGGTTCGCTTGATTACTTTTATTATTTCCATTTATATGTATTCTGCAAACTTTGATTAACTTTCGAAAAATACGGTTTTTATTTATTATTTTCAATATATGAATAATGTTCGTGATGGTCCGGTTTAAATTCTATCTCGCTAAATCATCAGCATCAACGTATTTCACAGCTTCCCTGAATTACATATTTTACGAGCGCATAAAGCATCGCCGTCTCGAAAAGCTCCGGGCAGCTTTCGAAGTTTTTCCCGCCAACAAATGTCTCGCAGGAAACACGTGTTCCAGTGCACCCAGTACAGCCGCGATATATGTGTCGTCTTGGTCCGTTAGCGAACGCATTAAACCCCAAGGACCACCCGAAACCCATGAAAATTCCCGGCTTGGGCTCTCTCAGCGATGAAAATTGTTATTGGCCAATTTAAACTTATTTATTGTTACGCCGTTTTAAGTGGGCATCCTGGAAAAGTGCACCGCCGATATTTTCTACGCAATTTGCTCTCGTCGTTATTGCTTTATTTCGCAGAGTGTTTCTCTGTTGCGTGAGTAAGCGACTGTAGGATAAGCGATATAACCAATTTAGTTTTATTTCAGGACGAATTTAAAATGCTAGCGGCGTTAAGTAAATGTTAATTTAGTGTACTATTCCACGAGGCGTTTGATCTAGAAAACGATCGTCGAATAATGCTGCTGAATACTAACTATCCATAATATATTCCCATGAAACATTAAATAAATTTCATAAACTAAACAAATAGAACAATTTTAATTTATTAAAGCAATTATTTATAATAAAAAAATATTTATGAATTCTCGCATATACTATTTTATAGTCATTTTATTAAAATCTAAAATTATTTAGTAAGAAAAAAAATGATAGAGGCGGTTTAATTTAAATTTAACTTAAAAAAATGTTTTAAAATCAATTTATTGGTAATACTATTTTTATCCTTTTTCATTTTGTTGACCAGATGACTTTTTAGCAAACAACTTGAATCTAGCTTATTTTTTTGATTTAAAAAAATATGTCTCACATTTTATTGAATCGGATATCAAAACAAACCCTATAAAGGTTTATTATTTATTTTTTAAAAGAATATATCTTTTAATAAATTTTTAAAAGAATATAATGAGAGTAACTTATAGATTCGACTAAAAGTGGACAGAGTGAAAAAGGTTAAGGTATAATATAAGGCTATGCAGATACAGGTGGTCAACTTATATGTGCTAAAGTGCTTCGTTTACTTCCGATGAGAACAGAAATTTCTAGCAGCATTATTAATAAATAAGATTGCTGTTAAAATCAAAAATAATTATACGATGGTTTTTTTAACTATAACTATAACGATACACATATAAATATTAAGGTTTAGAAATATCAACGATAACTATATTTCAATATTAGCTTCATATATTGATAAATTGATATCAACTGTTATTTTACTTTCTATATACGGTTTATTAAAAAAAACATTTAAAATGTGTAATAAAACATTTGAATATGTTTATGTACAACAATTCACGTTTCAGATTATTAAAATATTATTTTTAACCTAGTATTTTATAGTTATTTTAATTTGCTAATTATAAAATAAATTAAATTATCTTTAATTAAAAAAGGAATATACATGTTTTTTTACGTTAAATACACTCTTTTGCAAATCAAATGCATCCTTTTACAAATCAAATTCACCCATTTGCAAATCAAATAAACACTTTTGCAAATCAAATACAACTTTTTACAAACAAACACAACTTTTTGCTATTCAAAGTTCTTCGAAAAATGTAAGAAACGGGTTCCATTGTATTTATGTAGTACCATGAATTAAAGGTTTCGCGCTAATTACGTTATTTTTTACCAGTTCCTTCAAAAACATAAAACACGTGTCCCAATGTATTTAGTACTCCATATCTAACCTCGAATTTTCTCACTAATTACGTTTTTTTATCAGTTCTTTTAAAAACGTTAAAAACGGGTTCCATTTTTCCGCTAATTATGTTTTTTTTTAACTGATATATGTAAAAACATAATTAGCGGAAAAACGTCAGGGTACTACATAAATACAGTGGCATCCGTTTCTTACATTTTTCAAGGAACTGATAAAAAAAACGTAATTAATGGGAAAACGTAAATTCGGAGTCTTCGAGACCTATTCTTGCTACGTAAGTATTTATATTTTATAATTTTAGGTACATAAGCTTTCGTGAAAAGTATTAAAAAAAATTCGTTGTATTTTAGAATAATTGATATTTTTGAAAGCAAGTTTGCCGACCGCTTTTTCAATATAATGACATTGAAATAAATGTTGTTTATAAAAAATTATATTAAATTAAAATTATGTACAATGCAATACTTTTGAACTGAATAATTCGTCAACTTATTAATTTATTATTACGAAGATTTTTAATAATACTTTGATTTATATTTCTTATATTATACTTGACTTGTATGTAACATGCATATTATTTCGATAATGTAAGTTAACCGAGACTGAGCTGTTAGTAGTCGGATAGGTGTTCGAGGAAAACTATGAACTTAGGGATTTTTTAAAATATACAACAACAGTATATATGTATGTGTAGTGTTAATATAATGAAATCTATCCTGCGTTGAATAAATACATATAAAATAAATAATAATAATTCCAACCCAACTGAAATAATATTAAAAAAATAGCCAGTGTCGTGGTTTGACACTGGGGGAAATATTAATGTGACTCATTTCCCTTGAATCTTTAGAATCTTTTTAAAATCATTATATGCGTGAATGGCACTCTGGGATTTTTCTGTTATGTTACCCATCTATTGCAATCAAATAAATAAATAATTAATAACTATTAAAACATTAAATTATTTATATTTAATTATACAAAAATACTTTACTACTTTTTCATTAAAAACCAATAAATATTACCATTTTATATTTGGTAAAACGAAGCACCGAATTATTTAAGCTTTCATATAAAAAAATATGCTTAAATTAAATTATCTATATATTGAAATTGATTTTTATAATATTTTACTGTAGTTTTTTTTTAACTTATGGTTAATATTATTTAAATATGATATATGTATACTTACACATAATTTGTTTATTTTTAAAATATTTATTTTTAATAAATTAAATATTTTAATGAACACAACTGCTTAAGAAACGCAGTATTCTAGTACATGGCGTGGATATTGAATTGCAATGAAAACACTAGACATACAAAACGTGTGCCTCGTCTACACTTTTTCCCCAGTTCTGGGTAACGTATTAAATTCTGGAAGCGTTGACACACGTTAGCATCCGGCGCTGGTGATTAGTACCATTCATCTGCAACAAACATGTGCGCTGCTCCGTAGCTTTCTTCCTCTTTTTTTATGTTCATTTCTACTCTCTTCAGAAGACAGATGTACCAATGTTAAATACTTTTTATAAAAATAAAAAAAATATCCAATGACAAGCGACGATTCTTCATTTTTTTAATATTGGACAGGAGAGTGTTCCAGGACGACGGTATCATGTTACCCGCGGTCGCTTTGAATTATTTTATTTTTTGTTTTAATTAGTGACGTAAAAGACGTTTTTAAATATAAGACAAAGAAAAATAAGATTTATTTCAGAAAGATTTAAATATATGAAAATAGTATCTTGAAAAAGAAATATATTACGCCCTGTATCCCATTATGATGCGAAAAAAAACTTTCGCACATAAAGTTTTAAGCTTGAAATCTACATTTGAAAAGATGACAAAAACTCTCATCGCTGAAAACATTTTCATATGAAACCGGCACGTACCCCCTTAACCCTTCGGCCGACGACAATGGCGCAAATATTTGACTAATTTTTTTTATCGCGAGCCCAATTCCACGAATCCAATGACGGAATTTAATTTTGTTTTTAACGAAAAAAAAAATCCCCGCATAATTATATGCGTTGGATGGGGCAGTTGTTAACTTTTCATCCCCGCCTCGAAAGATTTATGTAAGGGTTAAAAGCGAGAGGTGTTCTTTTGCATGCAAATAAATTCAGCATTTACACGTGTAAACAAAACTTGGTTGAATTCCGGGGCTTAAGCCTCGCACCCTTTATTCCAGGTTTTTCCCTCGATTTTTTTATGTAACACTGAAAATAGTGTTACAAATCATGTTTTTATTCATTGGTGATACTCGCACGACCCGACGCGGGTAGCGCCCTGGATGGGGTGGGTCGTTGGGAAATATACGAATCAGCCATTCTTCAACTTTTATGCGTCTGAAATCATTGCGCTTTATCTTTTACGAGCGCGAAACGGCGAAAGGTAATGGCGAATCATTACAGGATGCGACGATGTGTCGATTTTTGGTTATGGGAGATCTTCTGCTGGCCAAAATATATTTATGCTAGTTTTTATATGAAATATAAATATGAATAATTTATTTAATTTACACTTTATCTACAGATTCAGACGATACTTGAATCAAACGACTTTTCGATATTTGTTTTTGAAAGTTATTCGTAAAATTTAAAAGATATTTTGCTTTTGCATATCGTTACCTAATTTATTTGCATTGATTATTGCATATAAATAAGCTAAAAATTCTATTTACATTCTTAACTTAACGTTCATTTGCCTTGTAAAGCTCACAGTTTTATTATGAAATTATTATTTTGTAAGAGGATAGATAGAATATAGCAAAAATATATTTTAACGTTATTATGAAAATACACCTTATATTATATTTGCATAAATATCCTTATTGAACTTCTGTAAAATTTTGCATATTTATTTTTTATCTTTAATTAATATAAGTTTCAAGTTGTTTCAGATTTACATTAAAATTTTAATAATAATCAATTTAATATCTTTCACACCAAAATTGTGTCTGTAAAGGTTTATCTGTGGGTTTGTAGGACGAGATTGAGGGCGTAAAGAAAATGGTGTTGCAGCCTGGAACAATAAACACCGAAGAACTTAGTTAGAGCTTTATAACTAGGAAGTAGCTAGAAATTTCATGGGAAAGGGTCAAATAAAGGAACCGCTCTTATTTAAGAAAACCCTGTTTTATTGAGGTTAGGCTCAGACTGTGGTAAAAAAATGGCATCTGAATATGTTTATAGTTAACCAAAGCATAAATAGATTAAATCATAATTACCCAAAAAATAAATGCAAAAAAAAATTGTCTACATTATCTCCCTTAATCATCCCTTAATTTACGCGTTAGATACGTATGAATGAAAACCACCGAAAAATGACATGGAAATCATTGAAAATCATATGATACTCTACCGAAAATGAAAAACCTTGTAAAATCATTTATTCTACCTACACTAATGTATCAAATTACAAAAAAATATATTAAAATAAAAAATGTATATTAGATATATTTTTTTAAATCAATATTTTAAATCAAGTCCCTTTCTAGTCCAGCAATGCTGTGCATGGTATTTATCCATGGATCGATGGTCTTTTGTGCATATTTATTTGTAGTAAACGTTTTCGATTGGTCTCATATTTGGGGATTATCCAGGCCAAGGTAAAAATACGCTTCGATCGTCATTCCAGGTAGTTGTTTTACAAGACTTATGATGAGGAGTTCCATCCCTAATAAACGTATATATTTTTTTTCAAATATTTCCATCTTCTAAAACTCCAATAAATCAAAGCATATTAATTCAGATCTTCCCCCAAGTTACATTGCACCCCATACCACTTTAGGAAAAAATATCCTCTAATTATTTTGCAGGATGACTTCACATCTAAATTTTCCCACTATCACTAAATTAGAAGTACCTGCTTTCATAAAACAAACCATGTTTTAAAATGTCTTCACTTTTTGTTTTTAACAGTTGAGCACAGTTTTTTTTGGAATAGATTAATCGTCTGTGCAACCTTATCTTCCGATTTCTTAGGTCACCAACTACTGTATATATCACCGATCCAAGTCTACCTGATCATTGAGAAACAGACGTTTATAATTTTATTTACAGTCGATGATGAGTTTAATAAAACAGAGATATCGCATTAGTTTATACCGCGCACTAAATGCTCGACACGGTTGAATGTGTAGGTGTTCATCTCAAGTGATCCTGGTATCCAGGACCTTTCGGAAATGCAAATGATCATTAATATTAACTGTACAAGAGTCTTGACTACCTGAAGCAATTATTCCAAGGCATGCAATGTTGATGTGGGAGCCACCAGATATAAAGGAATCGTTTTTTAGCATCTCTTGCGCGTCTATTTACTTTTGACACCCTAGTGTACACTATATAAAAAAAATATTATTAGGCCAAAAATTAAATATTTTACTAACAAATTTAAAAAAAAATGTTACATTAAATTTAAATCACAAAAAATGCTTTTCTTTCATATATTTAGTTAGTTTAAAGTCGCTATGATTATCAGTGAACAATTTTCCGATCTCATCAAAGAATTATGTTAGGTATTTTATTCTAATAAAATTCAGTTTGATTATAATTTGTGTATATATGTATATTATATTATATTTAATTAATGTATAGACATTATTTAAAAATATATAAATATTACTACCTGTAAAAAATATAGGCCTCCTCTACGGGTATAATATTAACATGTTTAATAAAGCCGACATCATAACTTTCATTCATTTTCTTTTCATAAAGCACCGCCAAATCCAATTAAGACTACACCAATGAAAACATAAATATAGACAGAAATAATATACTAATTAAAAATGACTAGTACTCTAATAGGAGAATAACTATATTCCATATTCCCAATCAACATTAGTTTTAAAGAAGACAACATAGCTTATATTATTGATCGAAAGGACACAATATCCATCTTATATATTTTTTTTAAAAATATCTTATTATGATACTTAATTTAAATACTATGTGCAATATTACAATTACATATATGCATAGTTTTACTATGTAAAGCTAATGCGAAATGATGAATTTTGAACTGTGACGTCGAAATGAAAATTCTTTTGAGCGTGTTGTTAATTTAAAAAAAAATCCCCAGTGACCATAACGTGCACGGCGATATTATGAAAATTTCCTAGTTTTTCCTCGTGTCGGAAGATTTTAAGTTTTATGTCAAACAAAAATTCATGCACGAGGTTTATTACTATTTACGCGAGATAAAACTAATATCATGCAAGTCCCTTGTGTTTGCCGTTTTCATACATATTTTGTTTTTCATTTTTTTTCAGCACACAAAAACATGTCGCCGTTATTATAACCTCAAAACACAAAACGTTTTCGCAATTCCCCGCCGGGGTCAGATTAAAATTTTCATGTGCAATTTTTAGTTGGTCGCCATTGCGATTGTGGCGCAATTTGTAAACGATGCCAATACCGAGGCTATTTGCATACAAATTGGAGTATGAATTTTTAACTAGGTCGTTTAATTCTATGTTTAACGGAAATATGGCTTTTAAATGTTGTGACACCATTTGGAATTATTTCAATATTATTTGTCTATAAAATTGTATTCATTCGAAACAAGCTTTTATGACGATAGCAATAACTTTCTTTATTTCTTTTAAATTATTTCCAATACAAATTAAATATATACATAAGTACTCATTTGGCGATTCGTAAATGTGAAATGAAATGTTTATTCTAGTTTTATTTTATGAAACTAACGCTGTTCTTGGGAATTTTTAAATATTGTGTTTGGGATTTTATAAATACATATTTATGTACAAAGGTTAGGTTAGCATTATATTATAATGATTTGTTGCCCTTTATTATACTTAACATATTTATTAATATCATCCTTTATTTACGAAAAAATATTTTTTTATATAAGAAAAATTCATATTATTTAAGAAAAGTTGATGAAACTGAAACGAGTGAAATTTTAAGTCTCTCAAAAAAAATCAATGCTGATTTAAACTGAATACTATGCACTCAATAATACTAATTCATATTTATTCAAATTGTGCTTAAAGTTTTGCATAATAGAGTATTATTTTAAAAAAAAATCACAGGACCGTTGAGGAATTTAATTAAGTTTTTTGTTTTTCTCTGCTGATTATTAGAATCATTCATTGTAGAATTCTGATTTATCTGATAATAAGTTATGGTATTTTTTGAAGTACCAATTTTAGACTTTTTGGCACGAAGAAGAGAGAAAAGCTGAATAGGTTAGAAACTATCATCAATATTAAACACGATAATATTTAATAAATTGAATCATTCCATCTTGTATTATCTCTTTTTTAGATTACTAACTTAAATATATTAAAGTCAGATTGAACGAAATAAATCATAGCCTTTGTTTGCCAAGAGATTATATTTAAAATATTTATTACTTTTAAAAGAATCACAGTTCTTATGTCGTGAATATGTAATACTGAGAAAATTTTGGACATTTGCCCAATCAATTCCGGGAGAAGAACAATGGAAATTGTTGGAATGACACAGGGAAGAGGGAGGGCGTTGGCGACGGCGACGGCATCGGCAGCGCGGGCGGAGGGAAGTGTTATGGTAATACAAGAGCAACAATAAAAGAAATATATTCCCCCCATCATCAGAGTGCCAGTGGGCATAATTAAAATTTTACTGCGTATAAACAAAACGGGTCAAACGTTATTTTTTTACGACGGCCACAGACAAGCGCAATATTTTTCTTTATTTTTCGCCGTATATTTCCGGCTCACCGGCCAAGATCTATTTTGTCACACTGTGCACCGAAGAGGACCGTTTTTATGTCGTCAAAATGACTTATCTGGCCGGGGTGACTTTGGCCGTGTCGTCGTTGGGATATGAGTAACGGCGACGTAAAAAGAAGCGTTACGCCGCGGCATTATGGCGAGTCGTAAATTTACTCATCATCGCGGTAAAACTTTTTTTAAATAATATTTTAACGTAATATATTATATTATGACGTTGGGACGGGTTTGTAATTTATTTCAGAAATATCTTCAGACGCGGCTAATTCATCATATTTCAATCTTAAAATGAATTTATTAAAAGTCATCTAAAGTTTCTCATTAAAATTGGTCATATATAATGTAAGATTACATGTTAGAATATAAGGAGTATTAAAAAGTAATGACTATTTCCAAAATGAGACGTTAAGAATAGCAACTGATAACTTAAGCAATGGAAGTACAAGATTTAAAAATAAAAAATCTCTGAAATGTTATCACTATCTAATTAATTTCAACTATATTAAATGTTGGATATTAACTTTTACGTTATAGCAAATTTTAATTTAAGCTATGAACTGGCTATTTAAGTTATTAAAAGTTAACTCTTTATAAATATTTTTATATATAAGTGGTACTTATACTAGGATTCGCAAAATTCGATATCAAACTTTATATATATATATTTTCCTTAATATTTATTAATAATAAGATATAAGAGAATAATATTTAATGAAAGGAATAAAAACAAGCGTAATTATTTTTAAAGTATTTTTTCTATGTTCACCATTAAATAAACAAATAATCAACCTTTATATAAGAATTGTATCCTCTTGTAGAAAACGGCGCTCTAGAAGGCTGTACTATAGGAGGGCAGTACTATATCGTACATGCTAGAACAGGGTGATGCTCTAGCATGATTATTGTTTAACAAGGTGTAATAATAGACTCTGGCATGGAAACAACTGGCACCATTCCTTATAAATCAATGCAGCTTCTTGCCTATGCGGACGACATAGACATTATGACCAGATCTCGGGAGGCTTTCAAGAATGCATGTTAGCGAATAATGAGAGCAGCAATTGGCATGGAATTAAAAATCAACGAGATCAATACAAAATATATGTCTATATGTCAAGGGCGAGTCCTTGAACCCCTGAGACTCAAAAAGTACAGCATCGAGGCCATCCAGTTCACATATCTCGGCTTACTTATTACATAAAATAATGAAACTAATTTGTAAGTATGAAGAAGAACCATGTTAGCAAATACGTGCTACTTTGTACTTCAATAGCATCTACTTTCTCGAAAGACTAAAGTCAAAATCTACAAGACCCTCATCAGGCTCATCCTAACATTATAAATAATTAAAATCTATATTGTTACAACAGTATTATAAATAACAACAAAATATGGCTAAGGTTTTCCTGAAGGACCCGCCCTACGGTGAGTCTAAATGTAGACTACCTTTGACGAGTCATCGTGGTAACCATCGCATCTAAATACTCCTTGGAAATACAGGCGACCTACAACTAAGAAGGCAAGGGTAATATGTTAAGGGAGGAGAATCTTGCTCGAACCTGGTCGGCGTAAGTCACAAAATCCCTGTAAGCAAGGATAGAGGAGACAAGGTCCTGGTGACAGATGGTCCCAGGGGACCGTCTCACTACATTGAGCATAGTCTCTCTTTCATAAGATGTGTTCCGATGATTGTTCATTGGAGTCACAAAACTCGCAAGCCGGGTCATCCTTGAGGCCCAGACGATGAATATTGGCGTTAAAGGAGCCAGGAATAAACTAATGCAGCATAACTCGAGCTAGTACATTGGGTAAGAACCGGAAACCAGTTCTGACCGTACTCTCAGTAGACCTACGGGATTGCAATATCTTTAACGCGATATTTCGGGGTCTCTAAGGCTGAGGTGGTTGGACTGTATACAGAGGGACACTTCAACATTGACCTACCCAAAGATGAAGCGACGCGGCGGCAATTCGGATAAAATGGATAAGGGTGTAGAATGACGATAGGGCAGTTGCACCTATGATGATGATGATCGCACTCTATAGAAAACTCTTATATAATAAGAAGTGCTGTAGAGGAGTTGACTTTAGTTGCATAGTGTTAATATTACTCTACAAATAAATTCTAAAGGGTTTTATTTAAAATGGTATACTTAATACAGTCATTTTATTCTATTTGATTCTGAAAAACTAAGGGCTAATTATTACTAGTTAATATTGATATATGTATAGTCTTATAGATAGAAAATATATGAGTATGTCAATTAAGAATTGTTGTTAGTGTTATCAAGTTTGCTGCGAGATTGCTTTCTATAAAGTGAATCGTAAACCAGATAGGTATACATTATCATGTATAGCCGATTTATCACACAATCAATTTCTGACAAAATCAATCTTGTCGCCCTAAACATCCCTTTTTTTCATTTAATTTAATCATCGCCCCCGGATATCACGTTACCGAATCCAATTCGGGCTGTGATAAACTGGCGTGACGATAAATCAATGGTGTGCGCTGAAAGCGTTTAAGATAATGGTCGTGTGCCTGTTATCTGGGGGTCCGGATTGATGACAGTGTGATCGTAAGCGATTCAATCACCGCACGGGAGGAGGCGGAAAATGCCCACGCAGGTACTGCCACGGTTACAGACCCATCCGACTCCCCCTAGATGAAAACATTGCCATGGCCCGATCTCATTGGGAGGCAGGGCAGCGAACGGTTATCAGCCGAATGGACCGAATGATATAACTATTCGGTGCTGAATGTACTAGTAGAGGGCTGAGGCATCCTAATGATTGAAAGGATAGAGAGATAATGTCTCAGAATTAATTCAAATACAATAACAAAGAAAATCAAAACGGAAAATTTATTTATTTACTTGTACAGATGACGTGAAATATTTGACATAACAGAAAGATGATTAAGAATATAGAGGGTAATCCATCTTCAAATTTTATTCTAGTATTAAATAATAATTATTTTTTAATAATATAATTTAGCTAATACGAATGCACAAAAAATATATTTATCTTTTATTTATCCGCTACGGCGGATTAAAAACAACCGAGTTATTCGAAGGAGGTCTATCAGAGACCCCAAGCATCTCGTGTCAAGATATTGATATATTCTTTATTAATATATTGACATTTTCAAAAAATAGATTATTCTAAATATGAAAGTTGTTATTTATGATATGCTTCATAATTTTGTCCATATTTTGGATTTTTTATATAATCAATATAACTCGTAAATGACAAGCACACTCGGTGATGTCCTGCCCCAGACTGAACACTCACCGCACGCGATCAATGATTATAAAAATAATATTATTAATTCTTCAAACTGTTTCAGACAAATACAAAAGGTTTGTGATAAGTAGAATTATATTAAAAGAGCTATTCGAGAAAATGAAAAAACTTCGGTTTCTAATAGACCCCATCGGCACAGCTAATTTTAATGAATTAATATAAGTATGCAAACATTGATTTTATAAACCGGTGGTTTTAAATAATGTTATTGTATTCATTACCCAATATTTAAAATAAAATACAAATGATTTATTTTATGCTTAATTAATGATTATTTTATTATATGTATGTAAAAAAAGATGTAAATTTATTTTATTTTATTTTTCTAAGCATGCTTAAAACTTATAATTAATAGTATGCCGGTATATACCATGCATACCTAGTAACATGTGATGTTTAATGCATTTCCTTTGTTTTCTGAAATACAATGGAGTAAAAGCAAGGGGTTTCAAAACCATTTTAGCCTTTGGGCACACTTGAGACTTTAAAAGGGTATATAACAAATGCCAGCAAGTTAATATGCCACGGCCAACGCATGATTTTATTCCTAACCATGCGATAATACACGAGAAAAATAAATACGATTTAAAATCCCAAGATTTTAGCTGATTCGTAATTATATACGATAAAATTTTGCTGTTCATCACACGTCCATTTTTCTCATGAACTGCATACAAGACGGATGTCAGTGATAAGACACCGTCTAACTGCCAGTCATTTGTTACCTAGGCGATTAGGAAACTGGATCAGGGGTGGCCAATCTCCGTATTTCCGATTTCGACGGGCAGACCGCGGACCGTCCTCTCGCCGTCCCCTCGGTGGAAGGGAGTGTCGGATAATGGGTTGCAGCCGGTAAATGGAATCGGTCTAATGTGAAAAGAGTAATAGTTGGGTGGGTGGTGGTAGGGGTTTAATAGCGGCGTTTATAGGAACGGCGGGGACCACCGGACCCCTGACCCTTTATCTCTCTACCTTTTCGGCTTTACCGCAATATTTTATGGGATTTTAATACGGAAATCGTCGGTAATTATCTTGACCTTTGGCCATATGTGCAGCATGGTAATTTAGAGCCAACGTGCTTATGGGGATGGACCGTATGGAGCTGTTTAACCCTTGCGCCCTCTGTGTACACGTCTTTCGTATATGGTGCCAATACATTTTTGTATCGATTAAATATTTTGGTATTATTCCTTAAAAATAATAATTAAATTATCATTATGCATTAAAAATATATTGTAGCATTTAGAAACGAAACTATGGATTACTATAATTTATAAATCCATATTTTATCAAATAAATATATGATCTTTCCCTACATTTTTTATAAGGCTCTGGATATATTTTAAGAAAAGTATTTATAAGGATTTATTGATTTATATATTGTAATAAATTATTAGTTCAATTATATTTATAAAAAGATTGGCATCAGAAAGATGTACTAATAAATTAATGGCATTTTAAATATAAATTAAGTACACATTATTATTTATTAATCAAATACAGTCAACCCTCCTATAGCGCTTCCTGCTATAGAGCAGCGAGTACAGTTCCTCTTATTTATTCCTTCTAGATGGCCGTTTCCTTCAAAGTGCTAATTTTTTAGGATTAAATTACATATTTCGTAAATATGTTAGACATTGCCGCTAAAAATAAAGGTCAATGACCTTTGCTTGACAACAAAATATAACATGCGCTCATGAAGAATTTAAAAATAAAACAATGTCATTGAATTTTTTGATACATTAATATCTTTAAATTTACAAAATTTAATAAAAAACTTGTGACTACTTTTTTTATGGATAACTGGTCTTCTATAGGGCTCGTTTCTATTTCGTTATTCTTATCTTTGCACTATTGGAGAGTTGACCGTACTTCCTAAAACTAATCTTAATTGCAAATATTTTAAATAATTATTTTATCCTAATAATATGTAGTAAATAAAAATGCAAAGTAATAAATTATAAAAACAATGGTTTTGTGGCGCAATCGCTGGACATGTCAACCGCATACTTCACTCGCACCCAGCACATCGTCTAGGATGCGAGCGATTATTTATAATATTCATCATTTAGACTTTTTTTTAGATAAATAAAAAAAGTTTGTGACATGTAGAATTTATATTAAGAGAGTAATTAGAGAAAAACCAAAAACTTGGGGTTCTTTTTGTATCAAAATTTAATTAAATGCTCTTTACTTTCAGAATTAATTATAGACATTGAATTGAGTCTTTAGTTAAGATATGCAGAATTTTCGCAAAAACTAAAATCTACAGCACAGGTACATTTAAAGCTCATACGAAATTTGAATAAAAAGCGCTTCAGGCAACATATGAACTGTTTTAGGATAAGAAAGATAAGCGAAAACAGATGTGTTTTCATGAAATACGATTAATATTTTTCCATGTTGTATTTCTTAAAAGGAAAATGTCTCATATTTACTCGATATAACTCTTGATGAAAATTTTTAGCTGCTTTATTTTCAGTTATTGGATATTCTAAAACATTCAATAAATTATTTATTAATTCAAAAATTGCATTAAATTCATAAATTAATTATTTTGATATAACACCACGTTTCTCAATTTAGTATAATTGAACAAAATTTAGCAAACGATTCGTTCGCAAGGCAATTCGAGACTTATAATCACAAGACGGTAGATCTCCGATTCATTAGCGATGCACTAATTGAAGACATTAGCAAAGTTTAGATAGTTGCACGCATTGTCAGTAATTATCTTCATCAATTGCACCCAGTCTTATTCGCTGATAAATATTCCCATCAAACTTCCACCATCCTTAACCCCCTCCCTCCATGATTCCATCCCCCAATGGAATGTAATTAAGCTCCATGTGAGACTACCATGGGTCACCCTGTAATTATTGCCAGTGGAAGATTAGACGCTTGGCGAAATCGTGCAGAATTCGTATTGATCCGTATATATGATTGATGTATCCACCGTTCAGCTCTATACAAATTGCAACACGTTATCCGATAATATCTGGTGACGATTTGACACATCTGTCTGCAGTGTGAAAACGTGGAATGCCATACAAATCATATCTGAATGTTGATATTAAATTATTCGAATGATACTGACGGTGAAGATGGATATATAGGATAATGTAGTGAGGAATGGATTATAGTAATATTCGCGAATTTAAAGAGTGTGTCAAAATCTGACATAAATTATTCATATATTAAATCAGATATATATTTATGTTCTATGAAAATTGTATTATTTTTCATATATTTTAATTTTAATATTTTCCGCGATTGATTAATATGCGACAGTAACGGCTGTCATTTAAAATGCAAATTTTTAAATAAAAAAAACGAAGGGGAACTTTTCATTGGAGCGAGTTACAGTCTTTATGTTTCAAGATCAGAATAATAAATGAATCAGATTATCGAGACTTAAAAAAAAAAAAAATTCACAAAAGGCAGAATAATTAATTGACTATGCAAAAAATAGTGTTTGTGCATAGAAAAAAAAATTAAATTAATAAAACCCTATACAGCAAATGAATTTGCATAGAAACATGTGTTATTACAAGCGGCATGAAGATTGTTTGATGTTATTTTTTTATCTAAAAATATTTTTTTAATTATAATATAATTTGCAAAAAAATTGCTATTGTAAAATAAAATCAGTTATTACGTTAATCGAATTTCTGAGGATTATTAAAAATTTAAAATTCAATTTGCGTTACACAAAACACTGAATTTGATAAGGGCCAATATAAAATTTATAATAATGGCTCTCTCATGAACTGAGTTTTGTTCATTCGTCTCATTAATTTTGCTTCTACGTCATTAATAAATTAACTGTCAGCTTTAACAGCCTCCAGACAAAAATAATGATAATGGACATAACCCTAATTGACTGACACAATTATAAATACTATATTTGAATCGGGCACGGAGCAAAAACACAAAGCAAAGATGGACACAGAGTTAGCACGCTAAACGGAAAAAATATTAAAATAAATCCTTTCGCATGTTGAAATTTACGAGGATCTTTAATGCGCATTTTATGTTTGGCAAAAGGACAAGTGCGCCAGTGTATGCATATAAATATATATGGTGTGTGTTTTGCAAAATGTTGGAATAAGTCGTCTGTAGTAGAAGCATCGGACAAGTCTTGCAGAAAGTTGGCAACTGTGAGCGTGTACTCGAGAGGACACAGTTTTAAATTGTTATCGGCTTATATGTGTGCACGGGGTGCAACAGAAATATTAAATCACAGGCTTGATAAATTCTGAAATTCTGAAACAGACTCGAATATTATTCATGTATACATTTATATTTATTTTAATATATTTTCAGGCATAATAAAATATTGAATATATCGCGTATTAGGAAAATAGAGTAAGTCAAATATTTACGGTACATTTTTAGTATACCAATACTATCTAATAAATACATATTAATGTTTGTGTAAATAGTTATAAATATTTTATATATTGTTGACAGATTTTGCAATAATTATACCTTAATATGATTCTCAATATATTTATTGTCATTGAATAAAAAAATATGAATTTTGATTTTTTTAATAAAGTATGATTATTTATACAAGTTTTCTTTAGAAAAACAGAAAAGAAAATACAACAACAATAATAGTTGTTCTAAAATATTAATACATAATTTTTATCATTTCGTAGCTTATTGATAATTTTAAATATAGTGGTATAATGGATAGTTAAAATAATTACATAAAAAAATAAGGAATAATTTCAACATTTAAAGCGTATTATATTCGTCGAGCATTCGAAAAATTATTAAATAATATCGACCAAGATGAAAATTTAACAGTCACACAAGCTTGCATTTTTTATTCGTAATTGTGTCAATATTGTTTCTACATCTGTTAAAGAAATAAATCAATCGACTTTAAATTCATGCTGGAAAAAGCTGTGGCCAGAAGTAGTCTCTGCAGAAAATGTTGTACCACCAATAGAAGTTGAATACCAAAAGAGACAACAATTTGTCATGGTGATGGTGGAGAAGGATTTGATGATATGGATATTCAAGATATCGAAGAAATATTGAAGGATCACACGTTGAAAGAAGAAGAATTGGTCGAAATATTTCATAATAAATACAATAAATGACGACTTGGGATTGGCGGATAAATTAGAACATTTTTATATAGAAAATTATCCTATAATGGAAACAAATTTGAAGTTTCAGACAATCGCTTATTACAGAATTTTTAAAGGTTAAATCCAAAAATACTCCAGAGTCTCCTGATGAAGAAAACCCCTAATCGATCCCGAAAAAGAGTCGAACATATTGAATTGTAAGTGATAGCGATGTTGATTGAATGAACTATTATTTGTTGTTTTTTTCAATAAATACGTAAATGTATATTGCTTTGATTATTTTTTTAAAAAATAAATGAAATTATCTAACTTTGATAATTTTTTGAAACGCAAACCCTAATTTTGTATGAGCTTCAAACTTGGTATAACACGAATTTGTATTACACGGTGTTTTTGTGGAAATATTAAAGACATAAAAAAATAATAAAACAAACTAAACTATACAGTTAAAAGATAGTAAATGAAAAAAGTTTACAAAAGTAGACGAGCTAAAATAACATCATAAGTGTTGTACAGGCATCTGATTTATTAAGGCTTTTTTGACCGCCGCATTTAAAGCATTTTGAAACTACTTCTTAAAGTTTCAAGCAGGTGTCTTTTGGGTGTAAACTAGGGCATTTTACACATTGAAATGTTGCTGTGCATCAAGAGGTGTTGTGGCCGAATCTCTGGGACAGGTGACATTGGGTCCGGTACGGCGAATTATTTGTCTATGGCTCAATCTTTACGATTACGTAACCCAAGTGGGTGATTTGGAATATTTTTTTAGCTTCTTTGGAATCGCTTCCCTTTAGTTTCGTTTAGTTGCCCTTCTGGAGACCTTGGTCAACCCTCTAGGGTTGTCGGCGTCGGTTGAGTCGTCCTTGGCTGAGGGTGGCAGTTGCTGCACGTTGGTTGTTATTGCATCGTCTTGTGTTTCAGATTAGGAGATGGACTCTGTATGGATTCCTTCACTGGAGGCGGCTTGGTCTGTCTCCAATGACAATTGATCGTCGGTGGAGAAGTCGAGATCTTAAAGATCAATGGGATTCGACAATGACCGATTATATTTTTTATTATACATATTAACTGCTGCGATGGGATTATTAAGTCTTTTTATTTCCTTATTGACTGGTTCTAATGATTTTAATTTATAGCGTGTTTCTGGATAGTTCCAATGTAATTTATAGATCCAAATCGTATAGTTCGATTTGTTTTAATATCACTTTCATATCTTTTTGATTGGTTTGAGCAGTAATGTTTACGTTCGGGTCATCTTGTTTGTTTTTTTTTTAATATTGGTATTTACATTATTAACAGAAAAAGATTCATTCGGAGTTATATATGTCCGCCAAATTTTGGACTGCACTTGATTATTGGTTATTGTTTTGATTAGTTTTAAATAAAAATGTTAAGTCGAAGCATTTGACAGTTGTTTATTGTTGTTATTGTTATTGTTTGACGTTTGACGTTTGACGTCGATGGTTGTGATGGTCCGCTGACGACAATACTAATTCGCGTAGGTAGAAAAGAGCTGATGTATTTTTTGAGTAGTTACGCTTAAAAGTGCGGCCACGCTGGCTGTCGCGGAAATCCGGTCTGCGAATATTTTTTTGCGTGGCAGTAAGCACATTATCGAATTTAATTTTTATTTAAATGTGCACCAACACTGTCCACCCAACTGTCGCTGACCAACACGATAATAAATATTATTATTGTGTTATAAATAAGTATTCAACGTGGGATAGATGGCATTAAATTAATTAAGTTCATATAAATATTATTTTATATAACGTGCGGAGGGTGTCTTCCCCCTACAAACCCCCTGGCCAGTGTTATAAAGAATTTCCTGAATTGATAGTTTTCGTCGGACACCTATCCGACTACTAAAGTGCAATATCGAAATATATGCACGTTACCTACAAGCCACAACACTGGTTTAAGTAAAGAAAACAATATATGAATATAATTTAAACGTATTGATACAATAAACAATCGTCACTTAGATACAAAACGTTACTAAACAAAAGATAATAATATTTTGAATTTTTCTCTCAATCATTTATTTTTAGACGGAAAATTTTCAGTCGATTGCGTGTGTTTTAGTGATTGTCATGTGTATCTGTGATTCTGGATTAGGCAGCAATGGCTGAATCAGCTTCTGGCAACTACATGCAGATGTAAGTTAGCTACCACAATTTTAAACCCATAAATATATCGACAAAAATAAATAAAATTTATATTTTTAGATGCTTAGAAGATTGCCAGTTGAAGAGAGCTCATAACAACGCAAAGGTAGGATTAAAGCCAAGCTGATACGAGATGTCAATTCAAGTTAGTAACACAAAAATATTTATATGTATAGAGTAAAGTTTGATGAATTGAAAACGCATGGATTTTGGTAGAGGAAAACAAATTAAATATAATAAGTCATAAAGAATCAGTCTGATCAGTCACGTTTTCAACCAACCACTCTTTAGTCCAGTCAGTCCTCTGCTAGATGAAACTCTTTCCAAACTCTATAATATAACCTAGACAAACTTTAGAAATGACTTATACTGGAAAGAACATTGGTCTTGTATCATTTATTACTGTTGATATCAGACAAAACCTTCCCCACAATCTCTAGGCAGAGAAGAGGTTTGTCCCGATATAAAATCCCGATTGCCCTGTCTGTAAAGGGAGGGGGGGGGACTCAATAAAAAATCATGGAGTAAATAATATGAGTGACTCAAAGCACTTCGATAATTTAAATGATTATTCTACAAACGCAACGTACGAAAATAATTATATCTTAAGTAAAGGTTCTTAATTCTAGGGCCAATTGTATTTTTTTTTAATTTCATTCATGTCCGGATCAAATTAATAAAAAGAATTAATTTTTATTTTATTTAAATCTTCATAATATTATTACAGGAATGAATAATATAATTTATGTATAAATTCATTTAAAATGTTTTTACAATATATTTTTCATTATCAAAGTGATATTTATTTCACCATTTTTATTTTATAAAATATTTTTGCTCGAGATAATATATCTGTAGCAATGTTTTGAAATGCAGCTCTCATACATGTCATGTTTAAAATATATGTGCTGCAGACATTTCTCTATTTGTCTCTGCTTGCAATGCTGCGAGCGCAGACTACCAACAGCATGTAGACACTGCGGAATGAGGAAATCTGTGGAATTTTAAAAATATTTATACTCACCGACGTCCATTTTTTGGTTTAATTCTGCATAATTCTGCAATACAAGATCGGGCGCATCGTATTCGCAGATAAGCGCGTTTAGTTTCTTCATTTCCTAGAGTTTATCGCATAATTTAAAACAGCGCCATCCTCCCCCAAAAATTATACTTCATCGGAATTAATTTATGCAAAGTTCCGTTATTATTTTCTCAGTCTAGCGCAAAGTTTTTACAAGTTTTGATAAGTACAGCGAGTTCTTTGCCGCGGCATTATCTACGGCCGATGCCCAAAGTCTTATCTGCGAGATCCGCAGGCTCGGGTCGGTTTTCCGCCGCCAAACGGGAAACGCAAGAGAACCATCCGACTGAAAGATATCCTTTCAGTAGGTCCCCGAGCACTGCTTTTCAATACTAGAGATTATTTTTTGGTGTCATTATAACGAAATGGTAATTATGAATGTACCTGTACTATTTTTTATTATACATTCGTATTTATTTAATATATTTATTCATGTAAAAGTTATTATTATTTATGATTATTTATTTTATGATGGCATGCTTCGATAAAATTTGGATCGGAGATTTAATTATTGACATTTTATTTCTTTTCTTTATTAGTAAATTACTGACTACACTTTATCATCTTTTGCTTAAATATTGATATTGAAATGCAATAAAAAAACTGTTGATGTTGGTTATAAAACTGGATATATATAATAAAGATAACATTTTTTTATCTAGTTATGTCTTTAGTTAATAAAATACCAGAATGTCGTTATTACAAATAAATCCTTCTATAGCGCTCATTGTTATAGAGACGTTTTCTATAGCGTGTGCGAAATTTTTTTTAAATAGTGCTTCCTTCTAGAGCATTGTTTTTTACAAAGCGCGAAACTTTCAAGATTATATTATATATTTTTAATTATTTAACAAGGTCATTTAAAATATTTGAATGATAAAATGTTGATGTGATGTGAAGATGTGATATTTCGTTCAATATACAAAATACAATTAAAAAACGTAGCCCTAAATTATGTTTGGGTTTCTAGGCTTCTAGAGAGCGGGTTTCTATAGCGTAGTTCTTATCTCGATGCTATATTGGCGGTTGACTGTATTTGTATTTATTTAAAAGGAAAATATGGATTTTACAAAGGAAAACTGATACTTGATATGTATGCAACTTTAGACACAAATACAACACAAGTTTCAATTTAATTATATTCAAATCTTTACCTTTAGTCGTGGATTCTTCTCATTAAATCTTTTAAATAAGTTTTATTATTATTAAATATCAGTACATTTTATCTTTATTCTCTTCTAGAAGATTCATACGATCTTTTTAAATGATACCCTTTGATAGTCAACGAATTTCTGTTTGCTACGAACTTTTGTAATAATTCTTTAACGAACTTCTATAACCAGAAGCGGCTAATCGTTAGTAGTAACGGACATTACTTAGAGAATATTTATTATTTATATTTTATAAATTAAACACATGCAAGATATAAAGACTCATTGTTTCGTAAATACGATTGTAATCGAACTGCAAAGAAAAATTATAGAAATCTAGAGAACTCTTGACCTCTAGACGTTTTTTTAAATTATTTAAAATAGAGATATACTAAACTTTGCGCCAAAGTACATATAGCATGCACTTTTTTGGGCTTAGTGCACAAAAAAGAACTAATAAATAAATCAAAAAAGTATAAAAAAATATTTATTATAATTAGATATATTTTTTATTTAATAATTATGATTCTTTCAATAAATTGCTTGATAAATTTAAATAAATCCCTAGATCTTTTCAACCCTACCGTGCCCGTTAAGTATTACATGTTTTATTTATTTTAAATAGAATATTTCATACATCATCTTTGCGACATAAAATAATTTATAAATATTCATAAAGTTTTGTGAGGTTTTTAATTCATTTTATTATATTCTTTTGAATTATTTTTTTATTAGGTTCTAAAAATATAATAAATACATAATTAAATACGCTATAGAAATTGTCTGAAATAAAAATCATTTTTTTATTCATAGTTTAAATAGTAAATTTAATGAATCATGATTCGACATACAGAATACTCTTAATTACCTTATGATTTTATTAAATAAAAACATATATTAGAATATATAAACATAGTTAAAATAAAGTTTAATATTATTTGTGAATTTTCGTAAATTTTAATATATTTACATATCTATGTAGCAATATACTACAATATAGTAAATTAACTTTTGTTATTCATACAACATGAATTATGTATTTAAAATGCCTTAGAACAATTTTATTGAATATAAAAATGTTATTCAATCGTCATATTTTATATCTTTCTAATTTATTATCGTATTAACTATTATTATATATCGTCAATAATTTGTGGTCTGAGATTATTTATATTATTAGCGTCCAATTTATAACTTTTACTAATTTTGTGTATCACCGAAAATTCAATTGATCCCAAATTAGCACATAGAACCATACAAATGCGAATATTTTCACATCGTTATTTCGCACAATACCATTTGCGCCATTGTAAACGTTACACTTTTGAGACCATTAAAAGTTTTCGCAGAACTCGCGGGCTTTTTGAGATTGTTGCGCCATCGCTCCCACCTCCGAAGCAAAGCAAAAAAAAATACATAGTACGAGCGAATGTTTTTCGAAAATAAGCCCATATTTATTTCGGCGAAACATAACCTCTGTGGGTCAAAGTTCGAAGTTTTGTTTAAGTTTTGTCCTTATCTGCGGAACGTCAGACACTCGATAAGTCGGCGATTATTCTTCGTCCGCCACCCACTTCCACCATATCCATCTGCCGACACCCCCCACCCCCGCCTCCCACTCCGGTCTCCTCAGCCTACCCCTGAGTGTAGGGGGTGGCGTCTAGCAAAGCTCGTTTCTTTGATAAGGAGCAAAAGTTTGGCAGAAAGTTAGCGTGAAAACGCAAAAGCGCCTTTCATACCAAACGGAGGCAATTAACTACCAAGATTTTTGGGGAAATTAAATAAATTAGTAATATATACATCTTATTATCGCCGAGATTTATTCGCTAAATTTTATTTTGCCAAAAAATTGAAACTTAGTCGGTTGTTTAATTAGTGAATTATTATCGTTAAAATTTTACTTTATAAAATATTAACTTATTAACTTTGGAATATAATATCAATAATTTAGAAGATAAATTTTATAACAATGTAGGGTTCTGCGTGTCGTAAATTGACGGATTCTGTATATGGGGCGAAATTGAATAAATCATCAGTCCATTTTTACCGAGTTTCAATATGCAGAGATATAAATTCGCCCGACGAAGACGGGCGCAATTCATCACTCGGCCCCGGAGATAATAATAAAAATGAGAATTCCAGTCGGCAAGTCTACCGGCGTTTAAATGCCGAGCTGGTCTTCCAAATCCAGGGTCGGTCGTGTCTCTGGGAACGAATCCTTGCTTCGTAATTAATTACCCCCAATAATGAACCCCTCGCGCGGGAGGAACCCCGTACGGGAGGCAACCCCGTCCATCATCAATTTTATTTCATCTTCATTTCGGTGTTCTGTCCGAATCAAGACTGTAATTTACAATTGAAAATTTAATAATGGAAATTTTAATTTGATTAAAATTTTGCCCAGATAAAAAAAATTGCTATGAGAATTTTGTATTTGCACAAAACCCCTTGTCACTTGAAGCTTTTTTGCGGAAAATAAAAGCATGCGTGACGCATTTCTTTTAATCATAGTAATAAAATTGTTTTATGTAAATGCGTGATGGAGAATTTTGGATGATTCATAATATTTGAATAGGGAAAACAAATTATTTTACATACTATAGCCCTTCGATGTTATGTTGGAACAATGCCATGATCTTTTAATATGAGATTTCCATTATTTTTTTGTATGATTTATTTCTCTTGGAATAATATGTCTGTATTTAATAATATGCAAAAATTTTGGTTCATTGATATTTAATACAGTTTTATTCAGGAAATAATTTATTATTTTATTGTGTAAGTGATAATAGCGTTAGGGCATGATTATTAAAACGAATTAAAAAATAGACCTGAAACAAGTAGGATAGTTTATATAATATATGATTTTTTTTACGCATAGTATTTAGAATTCTAAGCAATTTTTATTTTATTCCTATTAAAAACCCTTCTGCGGTCAAAGAATCAAAAAAATAAGTCTGGCGAATAGAATGAAAATATAGCAAAATTCTTCAAATTGATAAATAACTAAAATAATTAACGAACTTTGTTTAATTCAAGATTCCTTTCGAGAAACTAGAGAGCATAAGAAGTCAAATGAGTATTTAGTCTTTGGCAAAGTTTAAAACCTAGCCGTTCTGAAGGGGTATGTTAGGTATTCATTGATTTGTCTCGAATAACTTTTTTAATATAAATCCTATCACCTATGTCACAAACTCTTTGTATTTATCTAAAAAAGTCTAAAGAAGAAATATTAAAAATATTCATTGTCTGTAATAACGAAAAAAACAACAATATTCCCTGCTGTTGCTGTGCACACGATGTTTTTTTTTTGCTCGCATCCGGTACGATGTGCTCAGTGCGAGTGAGACGTGCGACTGACATATGATGCAAGAGCTCAGTCTGCGGCGAAACTTTCCGAGATCATTATAAGGCATATAATAACTATTTGTATTCTTAGAACGATCCGTATTTAAAAAAAATATCAATATGTTGACTTAAAATGCTTGGAGTATCCGAGAGCCTACTTCGGATGGCGTGGTTGTTTTCGAGCCGCTGTGACGGATGGGTTATTCATTTTTTTAATAAATAACCAGGTGGAGATGGTACAAGACCTAGTAGATAACGTTTATCTTTTTTTTGTACTTAAAATAGATAAAATATATTTTTTGGAATAACTCACTTCACTAAAAAGTTAGTACTTATTAGTACTAAATAATTAAATTTATTAATAGCTTTAAAAGCTTTGCTGTCAATTAAGCTTTATTAAAAAAAATCGTTGTACAATGTTCGATGTGTTCTTCCTCAGTTTTAAAGTAAGATATCTATTCTTGTTCTTCATTTTCTTAACGAGATGAAATAATTCTCGCTCCGTCAAGCTAAGTTAGTCGCGAATATTACCGATTTATGATAGTTTCTTTATACCTATTCGGTTAATAATTTGGTCTATAATGATGTGTCTAAAATATTTAAAACCACCGCTATTTATAGGGTATTTGTAGCATCTTAAAACCAGAGACTTAAATTCAGGGATATGATTCAATTTCAAATAAGCATTTTATTGATGTAGGTATACATAGTTATTTGTATCTTTCTATTTAGTGTGTAGCTAAATTTGCAGTGCTATATATTTATTTAAATCCACTTCCCAAACCTTAACAAGAGCTCCGTCTCTTTGCTCCATACAAAAAACACTGTAGTTTCGGGAGCGAAGTCGTTTGCTGTGGTTCTTATTCGTAATCTTTCTCAGCGCTAACGCCTCCAGGACGACGGCCCAATCTTAATAAAGAGAGATTTAATGCAAATGCATCTATGCGCGGTGGTAGTTGTTGCCTTCTGCACAGTCCTCGGCGTCTTCCGTATAAATAATGTATGGCGATGTACCCCGCTCCAGCCAGTACGTTACGCTTAGAGCAGTTAGCCAAACAAATAAACTCGCTAACTAGCCCCCTCGGTTTATGGATTCGTTAATGAAAGTCGTTAACTGTGTCTTGCGGTGATTAAGTCTATTTGACAGTTTACGGTCCGTTTCATGGCTAAAGAAATGATTACCAAGGATAATTAGGATGGTGAGCGGGGAAGAGATTGTGTCTATGCGTTCGCTGCTTTATGGCGTGGACCATTTTGAATTTTAATAGATGATATGTGACATCGTCTTTGAGCTCGATGAAATTTTATTACTGAATATGAGGTATTTTAGTATAACCACTCTAGTATATGTCTCCATTTACAATAGTTAATTTATCAAATGTTATGATATTTATTTGCATTTTAGATATGCATATTCCAATTATTTCCCCTATTCATCTTCTAACACGCTTAGTTCATGGAATTTTAGACAATTAGACAAGCTTTATGTGTTTGATAATGTTAATTAAAGCTAGCTCTCGTACCAATTTATATGCAGAATTTTATTATTCTTTGTTGAGGAAAATATTTTATAAAAATTTAAATAAATATCTGTTAATAAATAATGAAATACGTGCACAAATCTTTGTAGTACAATTATTGTAATTAAAAACACTTTTTTTTTATATTGATTAATTTACCCAATGAATTATGATAAATATACGCTTATGGCATATTTATTTTCCGCATTGTAAAATTATTGAACAGATAAACGTAAATTAATGTTAACCTAGGCATGCCGACGTCTATTAGGGACCCCAAGATTTTGATTTCTCTCGAATAACTCATGTAATATATATTTTACATGTTTACTTTTTATATTTGGTTAAAAAGTCTAAAGAATAAATATTATAAATTTACCTTTATTGTCCGCAATTGCGGCTTTAATGTATGTTGCTACAGGTGCGATTTTTTTATCGACCGCATCCGGTACGATGTGCGAGTGAAACGTACTGGTGACACATGCCGCAAGAACTCAGTCGGCAACGTGTACGCAATCTGTAGAGATACATCGCCGAGTGCGCGTGTCATTTATGTATCATATTGATTAGATAAAAAAAACAAAAATATCAACCAAATTATAAACGATATCATAAATAACTATTTTTATTCTTAGAATACTCCATGTTTTAAAAAAAAGTCAAATTATTGATTAATTCTTCATTAAAAAGCTTGGGGTTTATTTCCATTATAAAAAAACCCCTTCGGGTGACTCCGTTGTTTTCTAGCCGCCGTGACGGGTAAGAGGTGTTTCTGTATATTTTTTTTATATTATTTTACATTTATCCAATTAAAGAATATTACAGATATGAACAAAATTATTTTGGAATCTACTGGATTACAAATATGCTTTAATTAATTATCCATTAGCGTAGTAAATATCTGCTTGTAATGAATAAATATTGAGTACCACTGATTTAGAGGAATCGCGGAATAAACTAATCTAATAACTATTTTTTTTTTAACTTTACCTTTATTTAAAATATATCCTTGTGTCATTTTCTCGGCAGTTTATTATTACAGTGTACTATTTTTTTAAGATTTTCTTAGAAAAGCGTCACTATAAAAAATTTTCGTTTTAAAATCTGTTTAGAAATAACAGGTCTAAGCAAACATTTTAGCTAAATGGTCGCAATAGTAATTTTAAAACTACGGCGGGTCGCAAACAAAAATCGTTTTCTAGTTAATCATAATTTATTTTCGTGATAAGAAAAATACAACATTAAAAACGTGATGTTCAGCCCAGGCCGGGTTTAAAATGATATTGATTAATGTTTTTATCAATTTTTATTAATTGTAAAATCTAGTGTTATTGGCAAAATTATGGAAAGTATCTAATTCTTAACCCTTTGAAGAGTGAGCATTTTTCTAAGTTTCACACGTCCAGGGAATAAGCTAATTTTTCAACTTCTTTCTTCTTTTTTTTTTAAGAATATTATTTATTGATTGTTTGTTGTATTTGTGAGGTAAATTAAAATAAATCACTTTTTTCTCAATTTTTTTTTACCGGAAAACTTTCGATAATTTTTTGATCCATGAAATTTCTTCATCCAATTTTATTTAGAATTATTTTTTTTTATGTTTTTATGACAACTGTTATTGACTTTTCAGAATCATTAATCAAAATTTGTATGTAATTTGTGGAAAATAGCTTTTTATACGAGATATATAAAAAACATATATTTACGTAATTTTTAATATATTATTTAGAGATTTTTTTCACTGCTAAAAAAAAAATATTTATAAAATTAAATTATCATATTATTGGCAAATCCATTTATTGTATATAATACAAAAAAAAATAACATTTTGTTTAAAATTATAAGCGTGGCATTAAAAATAATGCAACATCAGGTGTGGCCGTACATGTACGGCGATACTCTTCAAAGGGTTAATGCAATGAGAAAATATTGTATTTTTGAAATAATTTAATAACGTAATAATTATTATTAATAATGTATTTCTTATTTCAATTAATTAAAAAAGTGTTAATCCTAACCATTTACATATATTTAATATAAATAATATAATAAAGCTATTATATTAAATGTTATATTCATATTAACATTCGTAATGCTCGAAAGGATAAAAGCTTTGTTTATCTTTATATTATTAAATCAAACATTAATTAATAATGTTTAGCTTAGTGATCACCGATGTATGCACAAGAGTGAACCTAAACTATGCTAACAATGATATATTTTAGCTAAGTATGTCTTAGATTTGATACAAATCCATGTCTGAGTCCAATTACCCATCAATTTACTTATGCTAATTCACGAGTAGTACAGATCGTCTCCATGTCTCTTCGAGCATGTTGACTGCCTAGTTTAAATAACGTTTACCTAGATTGCCTGAAACAATCGCCGATTTTAGGTAGTAGAAGTAGCGAAGCAATTTAGATATCGGCGCGACGTCTGGGTAGTGATTGCACAGGGCCCCCTTGGCCCCGGGCGCTATTTTCTCACATTTTCCCAGACGCCTTATTCCAATCTCGCATTTTCCCACTGCGTCTTCTATCTACACCCACCCTGTCCCGGTTTGCGCGTGTTCGCGCTAAATGGCAACGATAAAATTCAAATTATAATAAAAAAAAACATAATGTAAAGCTCCACCACCGCACCGAGTTAGGTACGTGTGTATTTAATATTTATTTAGTCATCGCTCACACAATGACATGTTTGACTGATATTTCATGTATTAAAAGTTGGATTGGAAAATAAATAAATAATACGAGGAGAGATTAGATATAAATAGAAAAAAAAATGTTCCATTACACATATTGGACGGCGTCGCGACGTTTTTCGATTTATTTCGAAATTTTTGCGATGAAACGTTGACTAAAGTCTGGGTATACCCACCCCCTCTGTCCGCCCCCTGGACAATGTACCGATTTGGCAGCCACTCGGACAACTGCCCATCAAACTAAATGTGTATACGTTTCATGTACAGGGTGTTTGACTTTGAGCACTTGGTTAAGCTCCGCTGGCTGCGTTCTAGACACGTCGTGAGCGTTTAAACTCCAGACGAAATAACTTTGGTATCGGTGAAGCTTTTAATTTAAATAGATTACTATGAAATAGTTGTAGAAATTTGTACAGATTCCTGGAAGCACACTGACCATCTATGTAATAATATATAAGGTTAAATTATTTTTTTGTATTTTTTAATTAGACTGGACCTTCCGGAAACGAGAGAAGTCAGGATTACTTTATATATTGAAGCATCCTTTATACTACATATTCAAATTAATTTTAAAATTAGTCAATGGTCACTGGTGAATGTTGCTGATGATTTTTTGGGTTCAACGTTTCATAGGTCCTTATTCCTTCTTCGCGTGCTTTGTCCATTTTAGGTCGTAGGCGATCATCTGGTCTTTGTTTTTCTCCACAAAGGAAAATATTTTTCGCGAGCTGGAATACTTATCCTCCTCTTACCTCTTACCTTCTTTCTTTCTAACCAGCATATACCTCTTATAATATAGCCCTGATGGTATGTAAAAAACAATATTTTCGGCTACGAATAATATGTCCAATGTACGAAATTGTACGATCTTCTTGATGTCTAGAAGCTATCGTTCTTAAAATACGATTGTATTTTTACGCCTTTTGTCCATGAAATCTTCAACATTTTTCGATAATACACTCAAATGCTTCCAGAAAGATTTTGAACAGCTTTGCAAAAGATCAGACCACACGTAGTACTACAGAATTTGAAAGTAAATCCTTTAGGAGGCTCGAAAACAATATGTTTTTTTCCATTATCATAAAGGCGTTCTCGTCATCTCTATCCTGATATTGACTTTACCTCTGAACTTACGTTCGAACTAAAGTAGGCACCCAAATATTTATATTTTTCTTTATATGTTTTTATACACCGAGGTTTATTAGTGGCTGCTGCAGCGATTCTGTCTTTATCTCCTTAACCCATCCGTCACGATACAAATGTTGTACGCTCGATCCCCCTTTGCATTGTATTTTTGAATGAGATTTTGACTAGGATTTTCCATTCATTTAAGATGGGATTTTTAGTTATAATATGTGTCGACGATCGATATAAGTATCGTGCATTTATTTTCTGAGCAGGTTGGGCACGAGATGAAGCAATAAAGTGTAGTTTGGCAGCGCGAAACAATAAATGGAGATGGAGCCGTTCGGGGATCAGAGAATCTCCTGCTCTTCTGATTGCTTGTTACAGGCCCTAGGCCCGGAGGCTTTCTCTCCTGCTCGCGAGCCTGCGCCCTCCTCTTATCTACCGTTACATCAACAATTTGGCGCGCGCCCCCCATCTCCCAGGGCTCCCATATCTCCTTTTATTTTTATTTTTTTTCGCCACGGACCCCGGGACCGATCTTATAAAAAAGGGGTTTATGACGAAACACCGCAGTAAACGCGGAATGGCGATGCAATTTCGTTTCGGGATGCTATCTTAATGATCCATTCTGTGTGCGGTGATAGTGGAATTAGATTTATGGCCATGTAGACAAGAAGGAAACAATGGACTCTTTTTTAGCGCCCAGTGTGTACGTAAAAAAAGGTTCGTCGCGTCGAGTGTGTCGCAAGGGTTCAACTCGGAAACTTCGTTAAATTTCTTTTGTTGCGCGAATATACACAATGGCGAGGCGGTAGCTGTTGAAAAAGCATAGGGTTGTTGAATGTAAAGGTAATTAATTATTTGCTTAAATAAAATAATCAGTCCGTGCAGCATGCGACGTGCTACAATCAACACTGCAGCCTGATGCATTCAATTCGGCTGCGGCTTCCTAGACAGTGCTTCCGAAAAATGTTCTCCATCACCAATAAGTGGCGTCTACACACAAAACAATTTATGTACGTAGGTGACGCACACGTTTCGCGGAGATAGGGATTGCCAGAAGTAGAGGATAGGGGGAGAGCAGAGACGAGATGATTGAGGGATGAAAACTTAGGAACAACGCTGCCGGTGGAGGGATGATTGGTCGTTATACTCGGGGCCACCCCTGCTGATGCGCTAAGAAAAAAAATATATATCTAAAGAAAGATAAATGAAACACGGCGTGTGTATGTGTGTACGGTGGCTCCCTAGCCGTGAACCCGAAAATAGTCGAGGCCTCTTCACGGGGACCCGTAGCCGAGGGCTTTGCCAGTTTCGAAAGCCCTTCAGCGTTTCAACTTTTGTAATTTCGGCTGCGATTGGTGGAATCCGCTGTCTTGTGCGAATTTAAATTTTTGCAATGGAAATGTAAACCAAAAATAAACAATTACATCTATGGTACGAGCATAATCACCAAACTATATTTTGAAACAATAATTTAATACCAACATATAAATATTTAGACTGGGGATAAAATAATGATACTACAATAGATTTCATAAAAATCGACACTTTTAACCCTTTTGTTTTGCGTTTGATTTCGAATGTATAATTTTAATTATCTGTGTGGAGAATGGAGGGAAATGCGGATAATCCAAATAATTAATTATTATTTTAATTAAAATGCTGTAAAATAATTATACTGTAATTTATAGTTCCAAAAGAAAACATACAACTCGTATAATACCTGATCAACTATAAATTAAAAAACTATTTTTTTAGTATCCGAGTATGTATCGTAGAATATAAATTTCATGAGAACAAAGGTTTTGTGTGAGATCAAGGCAAAGGTAATAATAAAACTGCGATATTTTTTTAAATATTGAAATATATTATAGAATGTGTATAAACTGTATGGTATGCTGACCTGCGTAAATGTGCTTAAGTTTTTGGAGGATGAAAGAATAGAAAAGGGATACGAGTACATTATCCTAGGATGTTAAATATATTTTCTTCATTGTTTCTGATAGTAACTTTTTAGAAACTAGTAGTCGTCAAAACAATTATAAGAGAGGTGACTAGTCCATATACACTGCGGAGCTGCAGCACCCCCAAGAAAATTGAGGAAAAATATATTTTTAGATATGTGTCTATTGATTATAAATTATGTATATAAAAATTTCAAATAAATTTATATTTAGTGTTACACTGTGCTGTGTAGAGCACTGTCTCTTAGTACATACTACTGGTGTATTGGATAGATGCGGGGCGACAGCGGGGTGGGTGGAGGGTCTCGTCACTAAGTGCTGTTTTGCGCTGTGACTCGGAGCAGTCACTCGCCGTCCATACAGAGTTAATATTTTTTTAATTTTTAATCTTACGCAGCAACCCTACATATTTAACCTTAGCCGCCACTGTTTATAAGGTTTTCTTCTGATACTTTTTTTTACTTTTTGTAATGGCTTATACGAGTGAGACGTAAGAGGGAAACTATAACATAATAATTACATTTTTTAATATATTTTTCCAAACAACTTAAATAATATTTTAATAAAATGTTTTTAGAAGAAAATTTATTTTTGATGCATTTTTATTGGTTGTCAAGATTTGATGTTAGTTTTGTGAAAAAATAGCTTATATGTGATATAATTACGGACATCTCTATCATCATCATCATTTGCCAGTCACAAGGCTCTCACTTGCTGAGGTCATGGACCTTACCAAACTCTTGCATGACAGTCGAGGCCAAAGGAACCTGAGTCTCGCACGTGACGTGAGGGCTCCTCTTTTACATAAGTAACATATCTTAATCCCATTTTCTTATTTTAATAGCTAGATGTAATTGTCAAGAATTTTGATTATAATAAGGCGATCTGTGCAAATAGTAGCTATTAGTCTAAGCATTAATTTTTGTATTTTGTCGACTTGCATATACTAATTTAGGAATAATCAAAGTATTTTTTTCAATTTTGATTCCTAAATGATCATAGGATACAATATGTTTTTGAATCATTATAAAACGATCGTTTCTTTTTAAGGGACGTCATTTTAGCTTTAAATTCTTTGATAATAAATAATTATCTGAATAATAGGCAACGTAAATAAATTGGCCATTTATTGGTTACTGTAAATTGTATCGTAATATTTTTTATACGGGTTTAAAGAACCTTTTTACATATTTATGACATATTTATTAGGAGGATAAGCTTTTAAATAATTTCGGGGTGCCAAAAAAAAGTGGCCGTCTTTCATTTATCTATAATTTATAATATGTTCAGTTTTTAAAGTGTAACTATTAATCAAATTCTGACATTTCATTCGTCTTGGATTCTTTAATATACTGTATATTTAATAATGTATCAAATATATTCATAGATATTTGAATACCATTATTCAATGATATCGTTGACACACACATATACAGGCACGAGTTTAATTCTAATTGTATCATTACTATCGAATCGTACCTGAGAGTGAAAACCTCGTAATTGACTCCCTGAATAATTCCGTTTCTGCAAAATCCAATCATGCAATCGCGCCGGGGATAAATTGGAAATCCAGAATGTGAATTGTGAGCCGATTACTTCCAATCCAGATAAGAGTATTTTTTTTCAGTCCCTGACTGAACAGATCCGCCTTATCTCCGAGTCGAGCGATAGATGGCAACTGGCCGTTTCAAAGACGGCTAATTCCGCTTATCAGTCGATCGGCCAATCCCGTGGCTACTGACGACTCAGCCGCCGGTCAATCAGCGCTGATTGTGGATCCGCTGAATACGGACTTGCAGATGGCGAATATCGCCGTCGACGATTTGTCACAGTGTTGACGTTTCGACTCTTCGGTCCGGTGAACGTTTGACGGGCCGTAATAGGAAGGAGGATGCGGGGTCGCATCCGTCGAGATGCGCTCGGGTGACTCTGCGAGACGGCAACGGGCGTCTGTATTGTTTATTTGTCGCTTGTCATGTCAGACGCTGAGTTACACTTTAGGGGAAGGAACGTCTCTATAGAAATCGCGGCGTATTTAGGGTTACAAAAAATCTTCAGGAGTCAAACAATAAAAATTATACGAGGGTATACTGAAACGTCTAGTGAAGGGAGAAAAAAAATACGTCATAGGAATGATTCACTATATTTGTTTAGTTTTACTCAGTAGTGGCTCGTAGGTAAAATATTTGGGGCTACATTTTATATAAAATATAAATAATTAGGTGAAGCAAAAATACTAAATAATAAAATAAATGACAAGCAGCACGTGGCTCTTAGAAGCTGTGAGTTAGTATGACTGCATTAAGTCGCAGCGCGATACGCGATACGCTTAGCGGCGAGACCTCCCCCCTCGCACTCCGCTCTCGTCCCGCATCCGTCCAATAACCGACGCTGGTGGCTTTGACAAACTGACAGCACTCTTGTATTACATCGCGCTAAGTAATACTGCCCGCGTAAGCACCCACCAATTTGCTTGGGGGTGCTGCAGCTCAGCAGTTTATATAATCGAGCCCTGGTTTTATTACTTTCTTTTATATATTATCATATATAAACATTACAAATGTTTGCTTCAGGACAGTTCTGTTTAACCTTATTTATGTAAAATACATTCCTATAGATTTTTTAAAAATAAATTATTAAATACCTTGTTGATTTCCAGTTAAAATAATTTATTTACTTAACTTCACATAAAAAATTGTTAATAATAATAAAAGAAATATTTTGTAATTATAGAGATTTTATGAGTTTCGAAAAAAATATACGGGGATTAATTTTTGTATATTAAATTGACTTAAATAATAAATTCAATGCTTATCTTTGTAGAACTAGTAAAATATATTCTATGTATTTTTTGCATAATATTTTTATCTATAATCTTAATAAAACAAATGCTGGCTTATAAGGGTCATTTGTATAATTTTTACCCTCGTAGTATGAAAGCCATATGTACCTAAATGTATTTTTTTTAGTTTAAACTAGGACTGTGGAGAAATTAAAAAAAAACAACTCTGACTCCGATTCCGATATTTACCAACAACACGACTCCGACTCCGACTTAAAAAAAAATTATCAGATTGTTTTCCCAACTTTGCATATAGCCATTTTTTTATGTTATAGGCATAAAAATAAAACAAGATCAAACTTCATTGATTATGTATTAGAATTTATTCTTAAAAACAATATAGCTTCTATTAAATCCGTATTCGTAGATGCTCTCAAATAAGAATTAAGGATTTTAAGAGCGGAAAATAAGCGCTCCAAGGATACTTGAGTTGGTGGCAATGGTGTAACGGTCAAAGCTGAATCTTTTACGATTTCTGTATTTTTGGATCGCTGTATTACCATTTTAACATTAAAATTATAAGCTCGGTCAATTTTTTCCACCATTTTCAATGGATCGTAAAATTCGTTTTTAAATTTTTAAATATTGTGTCTTTATTGTATTGTCTATTTTTTTTGGACTCAAATGAGGATGTTTTATTTCTTCTTGTATAAACAATGATGAGATATTTTTCAAAATCTTTTTCAGATTCAGCGGTGTCGGATGAAGATGATGATAATTTAATTATTGATTGATCAAAGATGCCTAATATCGTCTCTTTACCACTCGAATGCTCTTTATACGAATGATTAATTCAAACAGAGCGTTTTTAGCTCTATTTATCTTCTCAATATTTATGTATATCAGCAATAGTATTACTTTTCATTTTAAAATTATTATGCAATTAAAATTTCGTAATTTAAAAAAACATTGCGACTCCACGACTCCAACTACGACTCCGACTCCGACTCCACAGGCCTGGTTTAAACCTCCCAATTGGAAATATTGATGTTTTTATATCGTAGATTAATTAAGAGTTAATTAAAACAATATTTTATTTATTTAAATTGTTAGAATGAGAAGATCAATATATAAAAATCAATATATAATGTAGAAATATCTATACGATAATTATATTATAGAAAAATTATTGATATTTATCGTTTACTTTTGTATTTTTGAAATTCATGTATTAAACTATTTTACGACTGCTTTATTTTATGACTTTTCTATACTTTACAATTTTCATGCTCATAAAACATTAAAAATATTTCTTCTAGTAACGAGAGAAAATTTATTTTGAAAAGTTTCATATGATATATTATTCGTGCACATATAATAAAATATCATATTTTCATTAATTGTTTCATTGAAATATATTATTGCATTCTATATGCCCGTGCGAAATGTGACTGTTGCGAATGTCATATTGAAATTAGCAGACTATTATTTTTCGTGATACGTGAAATTTATGTCTAGACGCAATTATTTAAGTTTTTTGAAATACGAAATGGCATTCGCCTTGGTAGACTTGCAGAAGAATGTTAGCGCCACAGAGCGTGGCTAATGCGGTATTGTTCGCCATTTTTTCAAGATGTTTTAACAGTCTTGATACACTCGAGTTTTCCATAATTTGATAAATTAATAGTATGGCGATACTGCAAAGTTATTACGCATATAAAAAATACTTCACAAGACAGCATTAAATTGCGATAAACATGTTATTAAATGTTAATGTAAGGTTTAATAATTTATTTGTTAATACGTATAAATTCTACATCTAATATTAATTAACAATGAGGTATTAAAACATGATCGATGTATCTGTATATTACACGATAGATTTTTGATCTCAATCTCTCTCTCTTATGTCATAATCGCAATTTTACAGGGGTTAAGTGGAGTACTCGAGTCGATAACAGTCGCGTACACTAGGCAAGTGACAACCCTGTTCCCGAATAATAATTGGTCGATACGCCATTCTGTCATGCGACTAATGGGCTAAGTGTGTACTAACGCTTGACCAAAAAATTCCAGAATATTTTTTTTGCGACCACTTTCAACCTGATTGATCGATTGCCTGGAAATTTATGACGTTTTAAAAAAAATGGCCTAAAAATTGAAAAAAAATCGGCTATAATTCATTTCTTTGCTCTCGGAAAATATCTTAAATCGCCTTAATACATACTCTATGTATAAATCACTTTTTAATCAGATACGTATTTATTGCGTTGCGTTTTATATGGCGCCAAGGATAAAAGCGTTATCAACAAAATAATATATTAGAACAGAATTTATGCTAGAATTCGAATATATATATATTTTAGAGAAAAGCTTAAACCCACGTATGTACAATACTAATTACCATTTCTAAGAGATTAATGTATTTTTTTTTATTATTATTTAATGAAATTACTCGCCATTCGAAATTTAATAAAAATTTTCCACCCTCCATTTTCATCGTCACTACGATAGAACCATTTCATACATTAAGGCGTCACAGTCGTAAATCAAATTTCGTGATTAATTACCGTCACAACAGTGACAATTCAAACAAATTATTTTTAAGGCTTCTTACTTATCCACAAAAGGGACAAAGAAAATTTTACGGCGAGGGAAAGCATCGCCGATGCAATATTCACATTTGTCAAGAGCGCCGAAGGAGATGTAAATCCATAAATCACGAAAAAAATGCATTAAGTCCTCGCTGAAAATATGAATGAATATATCAATGTATACAGGGGGTTCTGAAATATTTCCATAAATCGTAAATAAAACATGAAGCCGCCGAGATTGGAACCATTTCGGCCTCGGCCATCAGGTATTGTCGGGCCCGGAATTCAATATTTTTTTATTCTAATATCGATATGCCAGAGCTATTTATCAATCGGAGTATAATTTGAAAAGGACTCTTTAGCATTTATATTTACGTTGGATTAATATATATATTTTTTTTTTAAAATAAATATGTCATTAGATATACATTTATTTATGCATACAAGCTTTCGCGTGTGTCTGACACTGATTTTTATTTGCGAAAATTCTAGACCGGGAATTCCGCATTTTCCGTGTGCAGATTTTCGCAGGATTTTCCGCGTTGTCACCTGCCCATCACCGGAGAATTGCATCTGCCAACGCTCTGGTTTGAGGGTAGGGGGATGGCAGGGTTAGCTGACGCAGAGCAGGACCCCGTTTGTCTTGTTACGGATTTGTGCAAACATTTGTAGGGTCAGTACCCTAGCACATGGCCTCCCTCTAACATGTCGGATGTGCACGCCAAGTTTTGACACCCCTGCCTAGAATAAATGTGATGAAATTGCTGGGAATAATTCTTATTGCGTTTTATTGTGTTGTATTGTATAGAATTTTTGGGTTTATTATAAATATTGTTAGTGGATAATGTGAAAAATATAATCTAATTGGATTATTGTCTATGTGTAATAAAAAAATGTAATAAAACATCAATTTTATTTTGTCGTTTCTCAATACATGGTATTGACTCTCATTAGATCCAAATAACCTTAATTTGTAATTCGTCAATAAAAAAATATAGGTTGTGATTTATTGTAATTGTTAGTGTTATTTAGTATATATTAGTTATAATTTAAATTAATGTATTAGATACATAATATATAAATCAAATTTATTTTTACATACTATTATATTTTATATAAGATATTAATCCACTTTCCCTCATTTTTGAGGATCGTGACCATGTGGCATGATTCCCTGTATGGAGGACCATGGACATGGGAATATATAGTGCAGTGGTTTTCTGTTGCCTTCTGCCGCAGTGTTTTTTTTATACTGAAGAGCTGCTGCTACCCATTTCCCAGCTAATATTTTTGACAATTCATTTTTTGTGAAATGAAGGTCGTCAGCCTTCATCACACCCCTTCTCTTGACCAGCGCCACTCAGAAGTATTCAGAATGGTCACCCATCTGAATACTATCTGTAATAAAAAAAAATATTTTATTTAAACAAAATATTTTATATAAACAAAATAGGGAATCTTTAGAAAACCTTTATAAAAATACAGAAATCAAACACTCATTAATAGAAATACTATATGAATAGATAGAACTAGAATATAGAAATAGATAGAAATATGATAGAACGGCGAAATATATATTTGGAAAAAAAATATTTTATGAGAAATTTTGCATTGCTTCTTTGACTTGGATTCGACTAAAGGTGAACAGAGTGAAAAGGGTTCATATATGATAATATTACCACTTATATTAATATATAAAAAAATCTAAATTTTAATAATCTCCTTAACTTTTTTCAGACACTAACAAGCATTTTTTCAGAATGATTCCTAGCCGTGTCGGATTGGGGACCTCAAGTCATAAACTTTTTGTCTTTGTTTAAAAAAGTCTAATAAATAAATATTATAAATAATTATCGTTACAACAATATACGGAATGCTGATGTATTTTTCTCGCTGTGCAGAGTGCGAGCGAAAAATGCAAGGGACACGGGCCGCAAGAGCTCAGTCTGCGGCGAGACATTGTTGAGAGCGTTGTGATTTACGCGTCATATTATTAGATTAGGTAAAAAAAAACAAAAAAAAATTAGAAAAAAAATTAAATTATAATGCATATCTCGAAAAAGTATTTTTATTTTCAGAATAATCCTTAAAATATGTCAAGATATTCATAAATAATTCATGCATTTGTCTGTTATTATTTTTATCTGGATTGGATTAATGATAATTTCTATTGCAAAGTGTTCCAATATGAAACATTTGGAAATCACGATTTCCGTAATATTTAAAATATCGAATGATAATAAACAATTGCTAAAATTATTACAAACTATCAAGGGAAAAAAGTTTAAACTTTTAAAATTATTACTATATTTCAGAATTTAACACAGGATAAAATAAATATTTTTATAAAATTGATATATGAATATGTACATATTTGATAAATAACCAGTGTTATATTTAATTACTAGTTATAGAAGCTTGTCCTAATAAAAAATATATATAAATAATTATTTATTAATAAAATTACGGCTAGCGACATTAATTTCCGCTTGAAATTTTTCATATCTCTTTATATTTTCATATAATAATTCACGACATGAGCTTTTTTCATTTTCAATTTACTATAAAATTAACGACTGCAAATCCTTTATACTTTATATTTTCCTTAAGGCTAGGTCTCTTTTCCTTTTCATGGAAGATTTAATCGAATGTTATATTTTACTTATATATGTTTATTATCGATCTGGATTTAGGGACATGGACAAGAAATATAGTGAGGTTAAAAGGGTAGGATTGAATTTGTTAGTCTTGGAAAGAATTGTGTGATTTAGATTTACTTTTTTCTAAATTTGTCTAGGGTTAATTAACTGAGAATAAATTTTAGGAATCAAATATAGAGATACTTTTTTGAGCAGTCAGGATAATATTGGGATAGGTAAGAAAATAAAAAAATCTATATTTTTATGTTTTAAAAAAGTTAATATATGGCAAGAGTTTAATATAATCAGTTAAAGGTAAAATGTTACGTACGACTGTAAATTCCATCTAAATGTTATTTATAGAAAAAGTCATGAGATATATATTTAAATAAATATATTAATAATAGAATCTGCTTTGAGCTTAATACATATATTTATTTAAAATCATAAATCTTCACGCGGTTATTTATTATATCGGATAATATGTAAAGCAATTTCCACGGCTTACAACTGTTGACCCCGTGGATTTTCATTCGTATTTTCTATCAGTCTGCAAATCTCACTATTTTTCCAATCCCCCATTCCGCACATTTCAATCAATTTCAGTCCGAGATTGTTTTCTTCTATTTTCTTTCAGCATTCGTTCCTTCTGTCACTGTCACCGATACAACAATCTCGGTCTACAACTTTAATAACCGCCCCTTGCAAAATTCTCAAATAAAGGGGACTATTTGAAAAATGACTGTTATTTCCCACTGTTCCGTAAACAGTTTCGGTTTCAATCTGCCGAATGTATCAAACTTTCGGCAACTACCATTACCGCTTAAAAACATTTCACACTGACAATATGTCGACTAATACGATTCGAGATTGAAAATTTTTGACGAATGTTCAGATATAGAACGAAAAAATAACTATATCGTTTAATTAAATAAGTTGAGCAAAAGCGAGTGGATGCCGTATAATTGGAACTTAATATTTAGTTTCATTCGAGTGTTTTTGATATTCAGTTCCGGTTCGAAATACACAACTTAATCTAATTTTAATTATAAGTTTAAAAGCGCTTTGGACTGAAGCAAATGCTTATCCGAAAGTTTAATCGTAATCTCTCATTATCAAATCGTATTTAATATTGTTTCGATACAGAATTACTCGCGGCGATTTTTTTTCATTGTGGCCATACTTTCTATAAATCAACATAGTTTATTAATATTCACATCTCTGGCCGGCAATAAATATTGTCCCGGAAAATCTAGCGACACGCGAAAAACCATATTTCACTCAATCCGCGCTCGACGGACACAATTGTAATCAAATCTCTGCGGGACAATTCATCACGTGGTAAATCGCCATGGTTTATCCGAGGTCCGTTACCATGGAAGAAAGTCACGTATCCGCCCCATGTAATTGGTATAATTGGGTATGGCCCGTCCGGTAATCCGGACGACGCGGAGAGGGGACATGTGCACATGTGCACAAATATTTTTTTTGCAACGGCAAATATTTGCATATTGATTAACGCGAGAGTGCGAACGGGATTTATGGCCGATGTCGGAATGTTAAAAAACGGTGTTTAATTGATAGGCCATTAAAACTGGGTAAAATGTATATTTTTTTTTACTATGAAAATTTTCCGGCTTAGTGAAAATATTCACGCACAATATCGAATGGCCATAAATCAGCGGGGGGACATGGCGATTATCGTAAATCATAGCGGAAGAATAATCCTGGGCCCGATTCAAAATTTCTCACGTATTAGAGTTGGGGCAACTCTGTCGGCAAGACGCTACTCCCCTACGCCATGGTTGATTCCCATTATTCTGATAATGCATTTCTCAAATGTTAGAGTTGTATGAATTCGGAATTGCTGGGGTAACTTTGCATTTGCGTGGTCTCCCACCCTGGCCGGAGATAACTTTGACTTTGGAATGTTGCACTGTGCTTGAATCGATTTCTAAAAGAATGCTGCGGAAGTAGTAATAGGAGTCAATTGTTGTACTAATGCTGAAAATAACTATTTTACTTGAAGATCTGTACTATTAATATTTTCTATTATAATTTTTATCCACTATGAATATTTTTCTTCTGAAGTAATCAGCTGCTTTATTATAAAACATACTAAATAAAAATTTAATTGGGTAATATAACTAAATATAAGTAAAACTTGTATAACGTGGGAGTCTCTCAGGACCTGAGGGTTACAGACTTACTTATTCATAATTACAACATCGATTCTGATCAACAATAAAATTTGACAGCAGCCTAACTAATAATGTACGCTTTTTTCTGTCTTAGAAGGATGTCGCCTGCTTACGTGGCTAAGGATCTTGAAACTCTCCTAGATCTCTGGGGCATCTATATACTAATTCTGGAGGGAGTAACGATAGTAAAGCTGTTCTTTGTTTTAATCTATGTCACGTGTGGATTAGGTCATCCGCAAATCTTTTGAGAGGCCGGATCGTTCTAGAAGTATATTCGGGTTAATGTCACCCATGCACTTAACACATTGGCTTACTGCTGAATTGATAATGCATATCATAGACCAGGGATGGCGAACGAGTACCCCGCGTGTGAAATTATTGAACCCGCTTGAATTTTTAGATATGATTGTGAAAAGCCTTTATTTAATAAAAAATAAAATGACTTTTGATATGCTACTAATATCACTAGATGCCGCCACATCTTTAAAGAGCTAGAGTGTGATTTAGGGTTATAATATCGATAATTTTGCTTGTAAATTTTAATGTTAATAAAACTTGTAAGCCTATATAATAAACCTATGTGACCCGCCACATGGATTAATAAAAAAAATATCAAATTTGACCCACTTGGGAAAAAGGTTCGCCATCCCTGTCATAGACCAAACAAATCGATTTTCCTTCTTTTTCAACTTTTCTTCGACGCCACAATTGGTACATAAATTTACTAAATATCTTTCTGATCAACTTATCTGACCCACAGGATTATAAGAATTATGTATTAATACCATTGTATTTAATATAAAAGATGTATTTTTCGGATAATCATCATTTCATATTATTTATTTATATTTAATATATTAATAAAAACCTTAAAGAATATTCTGGAGTTATATGATATGTATAGTTCTTTTATTATTGTGATATGTGTTATAAAATATACAACTATAATATGCTGATAGTGTTTTTTTTTATAATTACTTATTTCTTTCACAATATATTGATCCCTTGATTTGCACTCTTTTTTTTAGATTTAAGAAAACACTATGAATAAACAAATAAAATGTTTTTTTATTTGTAGTAGAAATCATGTATTATTTTAATAGGAAAATTATTCAGCGACAGTCAGCGACACTGATTATATTATAATACAATATTTTTTATTAAAAGCCGTATTATTTTTCTGTAATTAAAAAATGAATTCCAAGTATAGGTAAGCATCATATAAGACGTATCTTTTAATATGGTTTCACCCTATCATAGTCAGAAATTTGCGGAAACTTTCCTAAAGCACAATGTAAAACAACACGGCTTCGCTCTATAGCAAAATTAATTCACAATCTCGTCTCGTCGTCTGGTCGCAATCATGTCTCGTCGCTAAGCACTGTGTTGCGCTGCGACTCAGAGCAGTCCCGCGCCGTCCATACTGAGTATATTTTTATCTACCGCAGTACCCCCAAATATTTTAACCACGAGTTTTCGAAACCCCTTCTTTTGTAAAAAAAAATAATAAATCACGGTTTTAAACATATATAAGTCATCCATTCTGGATATTTCATCCATTCTGGATTTTAAAATAATTGTAATTTTTCCAATGAGGGACATATTTAACAATTACAACTTTTTGGTGTTATGTAAATTTCTTTTGCAAATATTTACGTTAATATAAAAATTTTCCTAATGAAAAATCATTTAATAAATATGTCTTTTACTACATTGTTTGAAAAGTATTCTTTATTCTTATAATTATCTTTGTCGTTAAGATGTTAAATTTATTAAATATATTTTTATCTGATTGTTGTAAATTTTCATATCCTTTCTTTTATATCCGTAATTTTCTATGAATTTAACGAATTATAGCGGAATTAACAGTACTCATAATGAAATATTTAAATATAAGTATTTTAACATAACTTTAATATGGTAAATATTATATTTATTTTTTTCTGTTATTATATATTGATCATCTTCACGGTGTAATTTATATTATAATATGATTTGAAACAGATAAATATTTCATTTATCGCCTTAAATATACTCACCGCATTTTAAATGTCAAAAATCAAAATACGCCCAATTTCAAAGAGGTACAAAATTAGAATGTTGACCTTTCGCCTCCGCACGTCTATCGTTAAGGTTAGCTTTCGGTTTTTATATAGTTCCGCCGGGCGTTCTATACATTTAATAAAAGCTCAGGCGGCAGACGTAGGTATAACTTTAGTTAGCAAAGCTGCCGGTGAGGTTCGCCACGGCTAAACTTGTTCCCGGCACAAAAGCTGCTATTGACACTTGCCAGCTAGAGAGGAAATCCTTATCAAAAGCTTCCTCCGTAACAACGACGAATTTACAAGAGTAATTCGGCGGAAAAATGTTTCGCGTCTACTGTTTGCCTCGAATTTACGCTCAAAGACACCTTTGTTCGACTAATGCCGAATTATATCATCGGCTTCTCTAAACATTGTGACGGTTCAGAAATTACGCTGCCAGCTTCCCGTACCTTATTAATATTGATATAATAACTGGAATTTTAGATATTACAACAGTAAATTATTATCGTCTAGTGCGCGAGAGCCACGCTGTAAATATTCGATAAATTTATATAAATAAATAGTTTAAATATGTTTGTATAAAATAAACGCAACGTACATAACTCTGAATAAATAATAGCCACATACATTCAACATGGTTTATATACACATTTTAATAATTTACAGACATGAATACTTATCTTAACCTAACTTACAACTACGACGAGCACTAATTTCAGTGGTTTATAATTACGTTTAAATATATTGCGGCAGTTATGGGACAAAGGGCCATTTCAGCTACTACGAGACCGGTTACAGCTAGCAGTTTGCATGCAACTGTTGACATTAGCACGTGTGCGAAAGCGTAAACATACACTGTATTAATATTTCTATGATCAAATCTTGGTGGGGTTCGATGAGGGAATATAAATTGTTGGCTTCGCACTCACCCTGTACACAACAGAGGAGGAGCTCTCTGTGTGATGCACTCGTAAAATGTTCTTTCTGGCTCGGAACGTGCTGGATCAAATTCAATTCCTTCATTCTATTACTTATAAGAAGTGGAGACGTGCCCAAAATTCCGTGGGTCAGAGACATGACATGCTTACGTCATATTGTTTTAAGAAAGATGTCATGTCAGCGTCGACGGATATTAATTTTGGTATACTTTAATTAGTTAACAAGCAGAAATGTAATTATTAATAACTTAATTTGTATATGTTTAATAGATAGATTCGTCCGAATAACTTCAGGAACGATCGTTGTTTTAATGACAATAATATATCGAATTTATTTGACGAGGCTTGTTATTGCATAAAAATAACACATTCTCGAAACCCCGCCTCCGTTAACATTGCATCAAAGATTCCCAAACGCTCGAAGTAAAATAATTATAATAATAATAAATGACAATCATTTTAACATTAATAGATGGAGAATCGCTGAATCTATAGTGAATATTCGGAACAAATAAACGACGGAACATCATTGTGACAATTATATAGAGTATTGAATATATTTTGCATTAAGTTATTGGTTGACGTAAAAATATGTCACTTTATGGCAATATTCCTGACGCCTCCTCGCTTATATTGCATCAAAGTTTCCTCAACTGTTCAATTCAATTAATTTATTGTCACATTTGCATAGTTAATTGCGGAATTTGCGGTGATCAGATTGACGTTTACTGATTGAGAATCGCTGAATTATCGTGATTGGTTATTTATCAACGCCTCCTTCGTTTATAATGTTTCGAACATTCCCAAACTGTTCAATAAAAATTATTTATTTTAACATTCACATAGTAATCATGGATTATTTTGACATTTTAAGATGAAGAATGGCTGGTTCGATACTTAACATCCGATAAATTTACCCCAATTGTATTAGAAATACATAAACGACGACTTGATCGTTGTGACAAATATATCAAGTATTGGAATTATTACAAGATATTGGTTTTACGTAAAAATAATGCACTTTGTAATATTCCTGACTCCTCCTCTGCTTATATTACATCGAAGTCTCCTCAACTGTTCAATTCGATTAATTTATTGTCACATTTACATAGTCATCGGTGATCAGATTGACGTTAAATGTTTGAGAATCGCTGAATGATGTTTCGTACATTCCCAAACTGTTCAATAAAAATATTTATTTTCACATTCACACTTTATGAGCTGCAAGGTTTTACATCAAACCTAGCCTAGGGGTCGCATGGTTTTCAAGAAATTTGCAAAATATTAGACAAAATAAGACCTTTAGAAGAAATCCCATAGCTTTATAATGTATCAATCTGTGGTCAAATAGTAGAATTACATTGTGCATGGCATGTTTTTTCTAATGACAAAGTGGGGGTATGGCTCTCACGCCAAAAGGCGGAAAGTGTCATAACGCTTGGCTACAAAATCACGCCAAAAGGCGTGAACGGCTCATTACGCTTGGCTACAACATCACGCTTTTTGGCGTGAACGGCTCATAAAGTGTTAGTATGGTAATAAATGATTATTTTTAAATTTCAAGATGGAGAATTGCTGGTTTTATAGTGATTATCCGATAAATTCCTGACTCCTACTCCACTTATATTGCATCAAAGTCTCCTCAACTGTTTAATTCAATTAATTTATTGTCACATTTACATAGTAATCGGTGATCAAATTGACGTTTATTGATGGAGAATCGCTGAATTATCGTGATTGGTTTATCGAAGCCTTTCTCGTTTACATTGTTTCGAACATTCCCAAACTGTTAAAATAGTTAACGCGATGGTAAGGTACTCTCTGGTGGTATTTCTGACTCGTCCTTCGTTTATATTGCATCAAAGTTTCTTCAACTGTTTTATTCAATTAGAAAATTAGGCCTGAGACATAAATAAGGAAAGATCGTTGTGACAATTAATAAAGTATTACATTTATTTTACGATATTTGTTGACGTTTAAATGAGACACTTTGGGGTGGTTAGTCTGAATCCGCATCCGTTAACAGAGTGAATAGATCACGCCCTGCATTATTATCACGGGATTTTAATAATGTTTTGCATATACCGCACAGGCATAATTAATTTCTTGATTTTTTTATAATAATTATTCAGGCACTGGCTCATGCATCGTTCGTGCACAACAACCACCAGGTTATCCATAACCGGCGTTATAAAATTTTTAATTTTCATTAAAGCGTCGTCCACATTTACGTAACGGGCTGTAACAATATAACAGCGGCTCATAAAAAGCGAGCACCCGCTAAGCACCCAATCCATCATCATCCTTTATTAACACATTACCTGGCCAGGAGCGGGTTGTCGACCCCCGCTGCACACGACAATGTCTAACAGCTCGATATCACGCTCTGTTTGACCACGGCCGAGACACGAATCGACACCCCCTCGCATCGCCAACTTTCAATCATCATCCTAATGATGGAGAGTCATGATTTTGCAACGAATTGATGCGATATCCCGTCGTCGGCTACGCACAAAGACGGAACCGAACCACGTGCAACACGCGACAGCCGCGCCTCTGCCGTGTCGCGCGTTGCATTTCATTAGGCTCAGCCCGACACGTCGCCTTTCGTGCAATGGACGCGGCCGATACATAAATTAGCCGATTATAATGTCGTAGTTTAATATTCAAATTTGCGATTCGTAATTGCGTGGAGGGCACACTTCGCGTATATATATATATATATCAGGGGCGCGCGATCGCCGGCGCACGATCCGTATCGCGGGGGTTTCCCGCGTAAAAAAATATTTTACGCTTCTCGTTATTCATGTTACATTTTAGTCTGTGTCACTTTGAGTGTGTAATGTCACGCATAATGGCCCTTACGTGTACTACCTGGAAGGTGGCCCGTAAAAAATGATATGTGACACACTCGCGTTATGTGTGTCACGCAATTGGCGATTGTTTGCGTATTTTGAGGAAATTATTTATTGTTTTCTTAGCTGAAAAAAAATCAAGACATAATACTTAATTGATATAAAATTTGGACTTTTCTACTAACATCCTCAACATAAGCATTCTTTAGTCTTTCTCTAATCTGACCCTGGATTAATTTTTAATGACTTGCATCTCCTTTATAATATTGTTATGAGAGTTGAGTGTTGTCGCGTGTCGGGATTAGACGTGGCGGCGATGGTGGTTGGCACAATCATGGTTTCATAGATTCTACGAAGCTATTAGGAGCCAGGCCTTTATCCAGGCCAATTCTGTGACGTGTGTTCTACAAGAGGTGCGCGTAGCACCCGATCAGACCGTAAATTAAATATGAATTGGTCCTAGCCTCGTCTGATTATTTTTGTCACAATCCGCACATTGACAGCTCGGCTCCCGGACTCATGGCTTGCGACCTGACACGTATTTGAAGAGCCTAGATAACCTGGAAGACGACCGTCGCATTCCTGGCTTCAGATTTGGGATGAACGTGTCTCTGCTGAAGATCGCGTAGTGTCCTCCAGGTGGCAAAGGGTTAGAAGGCCACTTATGTATGTATATATAGTTAAAGTTAGTTGTTATCTAATTTAAACTTTAATTCTGAAATACAGGCACTACTAGTTAATCGAAAAATCGATCTATCAAACGTGGCAAGCGTATCTATTTTGCATTATAATCTAGTTATTAATCAATAGATTAATAATTGGTTTTATTAGTTAACATATTATTCATGTTATTTATTAGAATTTGTTAGTTTGAATGCAGATCTGTAGTATTTTTTTATAGAAATATTCCATTTTCTCTCTTTATTGGTATCATATTCAAGTTCATATATTATTATATGAATATGAAAAGCGTAGTGTGATTACCTAATTAATTAGGTAGAATATTTGGAGGTGCTGCGGAATATTAAAAATTATAAAAGTTTCTCATGTTTTATTTAAAATATTAAAAATACTACAAAATAAAATAAGTGACAAGCGGCTCGTAGCTTAAAGAAGTCTACAATCACAGGGCGTCACGGCCTTTAGCGGCGAAACTTCTCCCCCCCCCCCGCACTCCGCTACCGACCCGCATCCGTCCAATACCCGACGCTGGTAGCGCTGTCAAGCAAACAGCGCTCTTGCACCATATCGTGCGGAGTAACACTGCTCGCATTGACACCGACCAGATTAATAAATATAAATTAAATTTATATTCTCGTATATATAATACATAATCAATATATACATCATTTGCCAGCCACGAGACACTGACTCGCCGATCGTATGGACCTTAACAGACTCTCGAATAGCAGTCGAGGCCGAAGGAACCTGAATTCTCACACGTGGCTCCCCTCTCGATACACGTATTTATTAATACAGCCAACCCTCCTATAACGTTTCCTGTAAATCTCTGTTTTCTACAAAATTCTAATATTTTTAAGTACAATATAGATATTTCGCAAACCTATATTACATTGCCGAGTGAAATAAAGGTCAATGCTCTTTGGTCGACAAGGAATTTTGTAAAAAGCAGCGATTTAGAGGAAACGCTAGAGGAGGGCTGACTGTATATTAAAATATATTTTTCTACAATTTGCTTGGGGGTGTTGACGTGATATATTGACACATAACTCTTTATAAAATTTATGTGATGTCTATTAAGACAAGAATAAAACATTTTAAAATCTTCTCTCAATCTTATGTTGTCTTTTAAATCCATGGATAACCTATGTAAATTAATTGTTAATTGATGACCAGTTTAATTGTTATTTTATTTAAATAAATCGATTTATGTATTTTATATTTCAGAATATTATTGAGATAATAGCATGACTCCAGAGCTTTAAATAAAACGATTATGGTAAACTTCAGCTTTCGGTGGTATGGGAGATGAGTTGATGTTTTTGTGTCTCACGATACCAACCACTAATTACACGACTAATAAAATTATCCATGATTTATGACCGGTATTATATATTAAACATCATTTACGAACCGTATTAATTATTAAGCGTATTTCGCCCAGTCGTCGTCGATTGTTTGCCATCTTTAGAATCGAGGTTAAGTGTAATCTTTGATACAATCGTGGCGTAGCTCTCGGTTCTTAGTGGAGAGATATCCATCAAGTGATATTAATCTTCTAATAATTTGAATGTTTCAAACTTGGCAGAGTATTATACTGCATTCGTGTTTGCTGAGATAATGTTAGCTGTGGCTGCAATGGTAAACTGGGAAATGCGACAGATGTAGTCGCTAGCTACGGCAAGATTATCACAATGATGGTAAAATTTAATGCTAACGGTGGCTGCACTGTGTTTCTAGTCTGCTCAGTGCGGAAAGGTAGAAAATTTTCGGATTTCCTTTGATATTTACCTTTCTGGTCTCGCTTTTTAGCTCGGCTGATCGTTTCTATCGGGATTACCCGGCTAGGGAGGTACTTTTATCCCGCGTCCAACGTCAAAGGGGAGTCTCTTCCGATTTTCTCGTGTTTTTTTTTATTCTCTCGCAACGAATTGGCGGTATTGCGTTGTTTTCCTCGGGTCCCGTGGAAACAATCATTTTGTTGTGAAACCTTATTTGCACTGTGGCTTTTTGCGGATATTGTGCTGAATGGAAAGTTTCTTTGTGTGGCCAAATTGGCGATACACTCGGTTGCTAAATAAAATCTGTCGCTATTCGAAATTGCCGCGGGAAATGCGATTTTCAGTGAATCATTGGTAAATCGGTGTTAATTCTGTAGTTGCTATTGATTCAACTGAGTCATTCATGACTACATATAAAATGTATGTGTCATTCTAAACCGATCTTACTAGAGTTATAAAAGATTTTTACATTGACGATTTAGACTGAGAGACGACGCACGATTTGAATAGTTATCTTTTATATTAATATTCTACATAGTTTCTATGTCTTTATTTTGATTTATCGTAAATGTATTGTTAGCTGTGTTTATGAGCTGATTTTTAAAACAAACACCGCCATTTAATTCCCTATAGTTTACATGTAACGTCAAGTTAAAGTTCAAAAGATCGGCGTGCATGAACGTCATGGGCGTCGCACTGAAAGAGTTAAGTGATTAATTTCTTAGTTCTGTTTCGTTTTAACTACTTTCACGTTATACTCCCATGAGTGAATAATGCAATATTATATAGGAAATTAAAAAAGTATATATATTGAAATAACTTTTCGTCTGTTGGATCGCAAGAAAAAGTCATTTTTATACTTTGTGTAGAATAAAAAAAAAATCTTGTATTCTTTGTTTGATTGAGACACTGCTGTAACTCACCGCATATTTATAAAAACTACGACAAAGAGTAAATATATTTCTTTAAAAATCGTATATGGTCTTTCCTTTGTTTAATAATGTAGACATCTGAAAGTGTTTTTATTAAGAGTCTGGGTGTTAATTCCATAAAATAAATCCCATTAAGAAAATAAGAAAAAAGAAATGAATTGAAAATAAATCGATGTCAAAGCATTCTAAATAATATTCTACTTCGACTAACACTTGAGATTTTATAAAATTTGCCATTGTCAATACTAATGAATTTATCTAATGTTAACCTAGCCGTGCCGATGAGGTATATTGCGTATACCATTTTTTGAATTTTTCTGGAACTATTTTAATATAAATCCTACATGTCACAAACTATTTCTATTTGTCTAAAAAAGTATAAATATTAAAAATAATCAGTGTCCTTTTTAGTCTTCAATTACGAACAAAATTAAAACAACAATATTCGGTTCTGTTGCCACGCGCGCGATGTTTTTCTCGTTCACATCCGGTATAATGTGCCGAAAGCGAGTGAAGCCTGCGAGTGATGTACGCTGCAAAAGCTCAGTTTGCGGCGAGACATCGCCGCAAACTGAGCATTTACGCGTCATAATGATTAGTTAAAAAACCCAACAATTTTTATTCTTAGAATATTCCATTTATCCAAAAAGTTTAGGGTTATAAATTTACACACATTTTTTTATTTTCATTTAAATAGATAAAAAAATCTCTTGATAATTGTAAAATACGGTATGAGATTCTAGAAAGTTAAGAAATCAGGCGGTTAACGAAAATCTGCACTGTTAAAAATTACGATATAAATTACCATTAAAGCTAAAAAAAATCACATAATATTTTATTACGATTGATATAATATGACTATTTTGTATGAAATACATGATAATATACGTTAAACATTTTTTTGAAAAATTTAATAATAAATTTCTATACGCAAAATAATCCTATTCGTTTTCCATTGAAATGAATAGAATAGAAGCAATCTTATTTTTTTAATATATAAATTGTAGCTACCTGCCACTCTCCCCATTTTACATTTATTCAAACTCACTATGAAGATAAACTCAGGTAGATGAACTTTGAGACGGGTCAGTATTGGGGGGGAGGGGGGTGGATTGTTGGGGCTATTTTTCATCCTATCATCCCTTTACGGTTTGCTTAAATATTGGTCTATGTCTTAAAATGCTATGTAGTCAAAAAAGTTTTATTTAATTTACACCGGTATAATCATACAAAATGTGAAAATTAGCTGAATTACGTAAAATTATACTCGATTTGTTTAAGTTTGACTTTTGAATTTTTTTTTATTATAAAGATAATGTATCCTATATATTTTCCGGTGCAAGAAATATTCTTGGAGGGGAGCATGTGTGTTCCGGAACTTTAATGCATTAAAAATTATTTACGACAACCTAACCCTAACTTAAAAAAATATCAAAAAAGTAAACACAATAATTCAAAAATATATTTTTTATTGTTAGCAACGCCACTCTTTCTCTCTCTCTCTCTCTCTCCATAGAAGCGTCTCTACGTAAAACACACAAAACGGGTAATTTTCTCGCTCCACTCGTTTCAGTGAAAAGAGGCTGTATTATAATTTGATAATGCAATGGCGCCTTGGAAGTCCTTCTTCCCTCGGCGGGATCCCGGGATAATTGAGTAGTCCTCGAGCTGGATCGCGAGACTGAATGGGACCATTAGACTCGTCCCACTTCCGGTCATAAGGAGTCGATTGTTGGTGGTCCACAAAAGGTCCGCAAAGTGAATTTCGATCCCGTTGTTAAAGCAGCTTCACATTAGGCACCGTCCGTGGATTCGAATGAGGAGACTCCGTCCATCTGATATTTAATCTTTAATCAAATATCTGTTTAATATTAAATACAATGACAATATTTAAATATGGCTATTTGAATGATGATTAATATCCGGTCGGCAGTATCGTCTCCGGTCAGTCATTACAAACATTTTTTGTCGTAATAGATACTTAAATTAATGCATAGCACGTCTCGGCTGACCACGGAGCAGTGGCGCCATGTGTTTTTGTCATCACCAGCATCGCAATGATGCTTGCAACGCAACATATTCAATTAATGCTTTTTCTATACGTGCTGTATCTATCATCGGCGTAAATGGCGTGGGGATAATGTTGATAGAATGTACTGCAGTGGTGTTTGTGCTTCATGAATATTGCGTGAACGAGCATATTGATAATGCATTATAAATCTGCTGTGGTATGGCGTAATGGCCAACATCCACGATGGCAATGAGAATAAAAATTGATGACAGGATGGTGTCATTCGGACATAATAAATTATTTCAGCAATTGTTATCTAAAGAAAATGCAGTACACTTATAACTGTTATTCGGGCATGAAATCGATTGATATATTTAAAAAAAATCTACAAAATTGGAAGATTTAAAAAATGGGAATCGACACTGAAGCTTTACATAGAATTTCCAATCCATAACGCATCTAAAAAACACAAAATTTAATATTTATTTATTTTATTATTGTTGAAAGACACTGCATGGTTGGCGTTAAACAATATGTAAATTTCAAAAAAATATGTAAATAAATAATACTGTATAAAATTAAAAATAGGGTAAAAAATAACAAAGATATATATATGATATATAAAAAAATAAATAAATATAAGAATAAGTATCATCATTAATTGCTCTGTTATAAGAAATTATAAAATTTCATACAACGGATCAACAAAATAGCGATACTTTACATTGCAAATATCAACATGATTAGCCAAGTGGTTGAGGAGAGTAATAGCTTTGGTTACCGGAGAGTTTCCGAGAGCACCTGTCCTCACATTTGGCGAAAGAAAATGCACACGCGAACGAGCTCGATGGTAGTGAGGTGGCGCCCATAAGGGCAACTCGCTCAGTACAAGGGGGTTATGTACTGTGCCAACCAACAGCTTAAAGACGTGCTTTGTCAAGTGTTATGGGTACCCATAAGTTATGTCGTTTTTTTCACCGAAATTCAAAACAAATTTTCTTATAGAAAATAATTCCCCATATTATCTATAACCTTCTGCCCCCTTTTCTTTAAATCATCCATGCTCTTCTTTTAAAACTCTGCGGGTTTTGACTGAAAATAGTCTGAAAGGGTTGTATTCACCTCTTCTAAGGAATTTAAATTTTGATCTCTTAGAAAATGTTCCATAGAACAAAATAAATAAAAAACAGATGGTGCGAGATCCGGCGAGTATGGATGATACAATAGGATGACCCATCCAAGATCCTGAATTTTTTCACACGTCAATTTTGCAACATGAGGTCGCGCGTAAATGTATGTGGGACCCAAACACCTTCTTTTTTAATCTTTCCCAACTTCTTTAGGATCCTCTGAGTACTGGACCAGGATGTATCGACCTTTTCCGATGATTTTTCGATGGTCAGCATCGGGTCGTCTTCGATTGAAGGAATTCACGGCTGCTTCATCCGCCTGGACGCGTCGTCTTTCAGTCGGGGCTCGTTTTCCAAACACAAATCACCAGATTTAAATTTTTGAACGATCGTTGGCATTTCCTGACATCCAATATGTCACCGTAAATCTCGCAATCATCCTTCGTAGTCTCTGTCGCTTTCTTTTTTAAATAATATTGAAAAAGTATACAGCTCTGCAGATGTTGTTTCGACGGACACTCAACGGTTTTTTTATCCCTCTTCTATTGTCGTCAGAGGGATAAAAAAAACCGGGCCCTATAATCTAAAGGCCACGAGTGAGTAGCCGCTATACAACTTATAACACGTCCTTACTGCCTAACAGACTGAAGGAGACTATTTTAAAGATAGCGCATCGGAAAAACGACATTACTAATATATTGACCTTCTTTTCTCGAGAGTTACATACTCCAAGCAACCCCGAATCCATGCACTAGGTTATAAGCTCGGGTGTATGGTGGAAGTAGAGATATTTTAAGAATTTCTTCTGGATGTTCTCTAGCCTGAGGATATTCGAAGCGTCATAGATGATGAGAAAAGCGCTGAAAAACCAAAGATTATTTATATAGAAAGAATTAAAAATGGCATGGATAGATAAAATATTCTCTGTTAAAATTTTTACTAAAATAAATGGATTCCATAAGAAAAAAAATATTATTGATTTATTATTGACACAGAAAACAGTGACGTTATAAGATAATATACGCTTTTTTAACAAAGAAGCATAAAGTATATTGATAAGCTTGTAAATTGTTTACTACCTAATGTCACTATCTAAATACAATTGTTCAGGTAATTATTACTTTGATAAACTAACATGACCGTACTCGCCTCGAAGCCATCTCTAACAAAGTTGACGATTTGATTAAATGCAATACAGAGTGCAACTCAACCCTGCAACAAAATGGAGTTAGTAACACTGGGTCGATCATGGTGGAAATGTTATCAGATGTAGAGAGATCTTTTTTTAATCTAATGTAAAATTTTCTAGGTTTTAAATATGTCAAGAAAGTAAATATTGGTTGGTTAGAATATATGGTTTTCAACGTACAATGTTTCAATTACCGTTGACCCCTTTTTGGAGTACAACGTTTAATAAGGATTAAATATAAGGATATAATAACTTATGATAAATCTAAATGAAAAGGGAAAATCAGTATAGGATTTTTGAAAGCAAATGAAAATCACTGACATTTCTAATTAATATTAAGTATTGCAAAATTAAAGGCTGCTTTAGAAATTTTTGCCTAATTGTATTTTAAAAAGAAATGAATATTATTAGTTTGCATTTTCCGTGTTTTTCGATTATCCACCATTAATCAGAATACTCGTATACTGTATATATTAAAATTAAACGTTAATGGCACTATAATCGAGTAAAATAAATGATCTTTTTCATTCAAATAGAATCCTTCACATATTAGAATAACTTGGATAACAAAACATTTTTTTAACCATCACAAGACAAGAATTTTATAGTGGAAAAAATATGATTCGAATGACGAGTGATATAATTATTTTGTTAGATCTACATAAATATGTACATTTATTTTCAATTAAGTAAATATTTAATGTTTATCGAAAACTGTGTTAATTTGTTAAATATCCTTATGATCATATTAAAATAACTATTTAATAAAATCCATTGATTTTATTTAATTGAATTTATAAGTTGTCCATTTTATGTCCATCGTAATATTTGCAGTGTAGTCTCTTAAACAAATATAATTTTATTTACCAATTTAAAAAATGAAATTATGTTTTCGATCAAATACTTTTAAATCGAAAATTTAATTTGATTATTAGGATACGTTATATTTTTCTAAAGAGTAATAAAAGGCTTACCTTTTTAAATTTGTTGGTTTCTGAGATAAACAATACATTAATCCGTGTGTAAAATGTGCTGTAAAAATCATCCAAGAATTTTTATTTGCTATCCAGTAGACCAGAAGATTCTTTTATATCTGCACGTATCTTTTTAGAATAAATTGCTCGATTAATAAGCAAATGTTTTAAATATTTTTTTTAGCATAATACGTTAATTATCCCTTTAAATAAGTTTAAAAAAATGGTAAAAACAAAAACTCCTTTTTTTTCGTCACATAAAAATGAAATCTCGCAAAAATATATGAATATTAAGGAATGGGTAAATATTAAACAATAAAAAATCTTGTATTGGGTCATAAATTATCTATCTACTGAGTATAGAGTTTATTTTATTTAGCTTGTAAGACAAATACATTATTTAAAATAAACTCAATTCATCTGTTGTTTATGCGTAATTAATCTGATTTAGATTTTAAAAACTAAGTATATATTGTAGAATTTAAAATTTGATTATAAAATACATATTGATTTAATTAGAAGAATATAAAAGACTTGCATGGGATTTAAAAAAATTAAAACGGCAAATGCAATGATCGAATCAAGATTTTGTGCACATTGCAGTACATAATCAATCTAAATATAATCAACTATGAATCTTCGTCCGTAATTAGATCATTATTGTGCAGAATTATTTGAAGCCAAATAATAAAATTGATTTATTACAGCTTGCATCGTGTGTGGCGTACGATATTATGATTCTGGTAATAAATAATATAAAGCTTAACAATTCGTTCGGTCATCAAAATATTTTAAAATCATTTAAAAAATTGCTATTATGGTTTTAACTGATGCAAGCAAGTTTAGAAGATCAACCTCGTCATCTACACGTATTTTGAGTAATCAAGAAAAAATGCTTCAAAGCAAGTTGCCCAACTTGTACTGCTGCGTCAGATCGTTTCCTCAGTCCTCAATTTTTCTATTGATCACAGCACTAATCACGCACCAAGTCGAGTGTATATAATAGCAGCAACCATTAATTTTACAGCCCTTATTGAGCAACGTTAGATGTTTGGATTAGGACTCAGTTGACTGGGCACGTTGGTCCGGGGAAGCAGATGGGTTCCGATACAAAGTATGGGGGACATTATCCCCATTTCTTGCACTAAAATGTAGCCGAGTGGAGTAAAATGATGCAGCTGGCACGGTCAGCTGGTCCTCTCCAAGCACTTTCAGCCGAAACGCAATACGCTGCAGAGGAAAGACCACTTTGTTTTGCTTCCATTAAAGCTGGAAGCGCGCTCGCCTTTAAAATAATGTACGTAGAACTCCGGAGAATTATTCCCATGGCGACAGTACCAGAGGAAATACATTACGGGCCAAAGAGTAGACGCGTGTACCAATTTTGCTACACTAATTCTTCTGAAAATTCAGACATTCTTTTATAAAAAAGGGTTTTCAGTCATTATAATAATGAATATACAAAAAAAATAATATCGCAAGCGTTATTCCAATCCGCAATTTATTGAGTTATAAAATAACTACGTTATCTTTATATTCGCCTATCGTGCACATATATCGGTAATAAAAAATGCGTACATTCTGTAAACGCCGGGAGTAATGATACCATAAAATTTACTGTACTTTTTGTATCAGGGTGAAGAATTATGCGGGGAGGTTGATCGGACTTGGGGGTAAATTAATTTATGGCAGTACAAACGCATTACGATAAACTAATATATTTTTAAATGTCTAATACGATTTATATAGTCTTTTATCCAGGTTTTATTGCTTTATGATTCTTTTTTTATGACGAATTCATGTAAAAAATACAGATGACATAAAAACGAGAGATTGGTTTATTAGCTAATCTGTTAGAGTTTAGGAATAAATTTATTTTCGTATAAAAATATTTGTACGTGTTGTATATAAATATAATATAAAGCGGAAAGTAATGACATTTTTAATATTTTAACAAGTACTAGACAAATATTACTGTGTAAGACGATTTGCATTGTTCTTTATAGTTTAGATAGTTTCTCTTTTGTGATATTGTTGAGGTTTTTTTTATCAAAATATGAAACTATGTGGATTTTACGTCTTTTTTCGGAAACGGATCAATCTCATACCAAGGCAAGAGCGACGAAGAGATGGTTATCCTTTGTTCCTTTTTAAATGCTATTGTACTGCTGACCAGAGAGAGCTGAGATCAGGTAATAATTTTTTTAAGATTTTGCGAGGGTCAAATTCCACTAATAAATTTAAAGCGGCATCATCTAGTTCTAAATTCTTTCTGATCTTAGTTAATCGTTTAATTCTCTATCACTATTTTTAAATTATTGGAACCATCTATGGATTTTTCGAAGTTTTAAGACGTCTACATAAATTTTGCAAATGGTCTCGGTAGCTCCATTTGGTTCTAACATGTTTGAACAAAAACGGCATAAATATCGTAAATGGATTACCTCAATCGCTGGCCTTGACATTTTTATTAAAAATAAAAACAAATAAATAGAATATATAAATTGTAGACTACAATAAGAGCTTAAAAATGATACTAAATTTTACTTTGTATACCTGAAGTCCATGAAAAACTGTAATTACTCCTCGATTTACCTTTTATTATATTTTTTTTAAATAACTCTTTTAATATAAATCCTACATATCACAATTATTTTTATTATTTGTCTAAAAATTGAATAATATAAATAATCATTGTTCTTTATTGTCTGAAATAGCAAAATAATAAAAACAACAACATTAACTTTTGTTGCCACTGGCGCGATGTTTTTCTCACTTGCATCCGGTACGATATGTGAGTGAAAGTGCGATTAACACTTGTGGCGAGAGCTCAGATTGGAGCAAGACATCGCGGAGTGCACGTGTCTTTAACGCATCATATTGATTAGTTAAAAAATACAAAATATTGACCAAATTATGAAGCATGTTATGAATAACTATTATATTTTTAATTTTATAATGATCCATTAAAAACAATCAAGATATTGATAAAAAAATCATCAAATGCTTGGGGTCTATGAGAGACCCCGTTCGGACAACGCGGTTGTTTTCGATTTAGATTTCGGACGATTTCGAGTATTTAAACTTTTCCCATTACTTATTTATTCTTATTATTTTTTAGTCTAGTTTATCTATTTTTTACTTGAACTTATCTAAGTAATTATCTGAAATAAATGAAAATATTTATTTTATGTTACGTTATTATGTCTTAGCCTTCACCTTTGTCGTACACTATCCTTGTTAACTTACGATCCCCAAAGATAAAATAAATCACTACCAAGAGGAGTTTTGGCAACATAAAGTTAAAGAAATGGTATTTTAAAAGTGCTTCAAACATTATGAAAATCGTTAGCTCACATTTAAGATCTATCTAATGGGAACCACTTAGAAGCAATTTTTTTTATATAGATGAAAATATATATTTTTTTATTAAACCCCAATGTAGATAGTTATATACAATTATAGTAGTATCTATTAATCCTTAACCTCGCTCTTAAATGTCTACGAAGCTTTGTTCGAAAAGCTTTAAAGTGTGGCCCGTTTTTTTTTCAATTAGCTGATACGTGGTGGTTCTTTATAAATAATTGATTTTTTAATGTGCAATTTAGTAAGGAAGGCTCTTAATTATTTAGAGACAGCAATGTTTCTGACAACTTAGTAAATAGTTGGCATTATATTAATAAATTCTAACAATTAATTCAAGTTGCAAGTTTTGGAAGAAGGACGAAAATATATCAAACTATAACATAGAAGGTAAATATTTTAATTAGTTTAAAATATCCACATTTTGGAACAACTACCATTCTTTCAACTATTTATGTTTAGTTTGTTTGTAATATAAATATTTCCTCTTTTTGCAGACATACTTAGGATTGCATAATCTTATTTAGTAAATGTAATATATTTTTTTTTAATATTTTAATTTTATGAGCGTAATCGATTTTCATCCGTGCAATTGCCAAAGTATTAAGTGCATTATTCAAGCGGAATGGCCTTTAATATATATTCCTGAACGTATAACGGGAGCATAGCCGATTCGCATTCAAACAGTTAGTGTTCAGACAGGATATAAACGGGTTACAATTACGACCCGTGCATATTGCCGCTCGGGCAGAAGTGGGTCGCGACCCACACTCGGCTGTCCCGCGATCTATGACCTTTCTCGGACGTGACGACCCGCTTTATACAAACAATTATTTTAATAAACACAATGGGATGACACTTCAACCATTATTATGCCACTCTGCATTGTCTAATAACTTTCAGCGGCACGTAATGTATGAATAATTATTGCGTTTGGTGAAACGTTTATATTTACTTTTAGTGTGATTCAAAATTTTGTTAAATTTTCCCAATGGGAAATGCAGAGACGCCATCAAATTTTCCGCAACGGCCGTACGATTCTATTTTTATTATGGGCATTTTCGCACCGCGAAAAAAAAAGGAACAAGGGACGAGGGCCTCGTTTGTGTATCGGCAAATTTATGCATTCGCGTCTCTCCCGAGAGCGCTGCATTTCTATTCCTTATTCTATTTTATGGAAATGATTTTCCGGGAGGTTTCCACAGCCTAGGTGACACGCCGAATACATGCGGGATGAAAATCGGCGCCCATACGCCGACCAATGGTATGGCGCATGTTATCCCCTCTCTTCCACAACATACCAACCCCCCCCTCATCTCCTCCACCTCTCGGTGTCAAAGAGCGGCCCGTGTGATTTACATGCATTTATTATGCGGCCCGGGGGCAAGATTTGCGGCCTACCCTCTAGTATATATCATCACTCCTTCCACAATCAATTTGTACGGAAATTTGCGATGGAAATTTTGCGTGTCGTGTGTGTCTGTGCATGTATGTGTGGAGTTTGTCATGGAATACATGCATCTATAATTGAATCTCCGATATGTAATAGGATTTGGGTATTTCGATTTGATTTGCGTTTTGTTTGTTTGATTTAATGAATTGTGAGATTCTGTTTTTGGTTGTATACACAACGATGTGTATAAAAGGGATGTTTCATTATTTAGATGATTTTATAAATTAGTTAACACAGCTTCACTTCAAAAAGGATATAAGTATTAAATTATAAAATCATTATTAACTTTTTTGTTTGAGAGTGAATTTATGATAATTTTTTTTTCGAGATCTGTTAAATACATATTAAAAGAAAATAATGGTTAAAAATCTGCACAGATGGTTTATATTTTGTAGAAAAGAGGAGCTTTTATTTCCATTACACCAATAAGAACGTTTTACTCCAGTATATGAAAACCGAGTATTTAATGTTTTTAAGTTAACCTGCAGGACAACGAAAATTGAGGAAAAATATATTTTCTTGTATTAGGTATATGAAAATATAAATATAATTTATTTTTATTAATCTGGTCGGTGCCAGCGTGTGTAGTTTTATTCCGCCCCATGTGGAGCAAGAGCGCTGTCTTATTGACAGCGCTACCAGCGTCGAATATTGGACGGATGCGGGTCGGTAGCGGAGACCGGAAGGGGGGGGGGTGACTAAGCTAAGCGCCGTGTCGCGCTGCGATTCCATGCAGTCATACTGACTCATTGTAGCACTACTTCTTTGAGCCACGTGTCGCTTGTCACATATGTTATTATAGCGAAATTTACTTTAATATATATTTTTATTATTTTGCAGCACGCCTAAATATTTTATCCACTAAATTTAACTGCCTAGAACTATCCTCTAAATGTCTTGTGTATATTTTTTGAATTTTTGACAGCGCCCAAATATAGAAAACGATATCTAGAGAGCTGGAAAGAAAGATACAATAACCATAATCAGTCTTTACTCTTTATTTTAGATTACTCAATGGAAGAATTCTAATTATTGTAATTTTTGAACAAATTTATAGAAGAGTCGATTAGGAAAAATGAGAAACAATTACCCATTATATATCTATCAAAGGATCTTTGATTATTATGACACTTGAATATTAGAGATGATCACTGCATTGAAAGCGTTGGAATTATTTTAGTAAGATTAGGTTATATCGTCTTTGGAAGTCATAATTTTATTTGTTTTTTTATAACTTAATTAAAAAACATGTAGTCAAAGTAATAAAGGGAGTTTTAAATACATAAATTTATTGCGGTTTAAAATTTTATGACTTATGTATATTTAGAAATGTCTAATAAAGTTTTTTTTAAATAAGTTGTAAGAATAACACAATGATTTTTTCAGTATTTTTTTTAGTAAATTGTTAATAAAGCTAAAGTTTATATACAAGTTATTTATATAGGATTAGATTTATATTTGTAAATATTTCAATATCAACTTTAAATCAATAATGAATATAAAAACTACGACTTAGATATTTATATACTAGTCATAAAGTCTAATTGCACTGATTTCTAAAAATTTATACTAAAAGCTGAGAAATAATTATGTCTGAAAAAGTTGTAAAATGCTTCATCTGCAATATAATATTAATAGGCAATTTAGTTTATTATGAATTATTATTAAGGTTACAATTTAAAAGGTTCTCGTTTCTATTAAATTGTTGATGTGATGTAACTCTTAAACTTAGAATATAATACAAGTTGACTGTACGTTTAACAAAGTCAGCACCATGTTTATTATCGAGGCCCGTATCACAGTGTCATGTCGTAGTGCGTTTTATGTAAATAGAGAGACAGGGCCCTGGGCGTAAGTGGGGTACCTTAGACACCTCGGGGCACTCGTATGCAAATGAAGGGTTGTCCGGGGACAAGGGCTCCAGACTCACGACTCGGTCTCAAGAAAAAGTTATCACCCACGGCCCCCTCTTGTTTGACAATGATTCGGTTTAATACCCAGATTCAAATTCCGACACGGGATCATCCCGGAGTGTGCGTGTGTCTTTTGAATATTTTAATATATTTTGAATGGAATATGTTTAAAAGTTTGCCTAGTCATTTTCAATTTGAATACTGGATCTCTGGATTCTGGCCATTGCTCGGGTGTATTCAAATTAAGATGACTCGGTAATTTGCTTTGTTAAGTGTTAACGGATACACTGAGTAGTTAACCAAATAATACATATTTATTTAAACAAACGTTACTGCAAATATTTATTTTAATTTACTATAGTGGCGTTTAAATGTTTGATGCTAATATTAATAAATAAAAAATATTATTTTTTGATTTCTTTATATCTTTGGTGTGAGAGACTCATTTTCCGTGTATTTTTAAGATGTTTATCGAACTTTAAAATAAGTTAGTGGCGCTTTGGAATTGTTCTGCCATTCCAATAATCCATTGTCAAATGATATAATAAATTATTTTGATATTATTTTTACCTAATAAACTACAACAAATAATATCCGATGTCTGCTTTTCTCTCTATTTTATTACATGATGTGTATTTTTTTATTAAAGTTATTTTATAATAACTCGTACAATAGATCTATATATATATATTGAATTTATGTTTGACACCATAACTTAAAATCTAATAGTTAGGTTGAATTTATTTTCACACTTGTCGCTGACTATAATTTTGAATACTGATTTCGGAAATGATATTTATAAAAAAATAGTTGTCCTAATTATACTAAAAATGTTTTATATAGGTTAATTTATAATTGATTTGATAGGATTAAGTAAGAAAAAGAAGAAATCGTATATTCAGGATTTAGATTTATTGCAGTGATCTGGTTTTTTTTTGTTATCCAGCTAACATATCTAGGTTAGTTTGTATAGTTTTCTGTTTTATTTCCTAAACATTTTATTATAACAGACAAGAGCTTATTAAATAAGGGAGCATAACTTTAAAGATCTACAAGTGTATAAATCCATTGATTTTTTTTTAAATTTTCATTAGGGATTTAGGTAAAATCTGCAGCCATGTATTTGAGCCCAATTTTTTCGTATTTTATTAGGTTTATCTATTAAAGTTCTTTTAATATCTTCATTGTCAATTTTTAGATTAAGTTATTAAGCAAATCGTACAATAAAATTTTCATCTCTTCGAGGTAATATATAACGTTTTAAAGAGTTTGTTCCATATGCCATTCATACATAACATCTTTACGTCGTTATCCTTCTGATATATTTTTTATTGCATATATGTTGTAATTCTTTGAATATCTGGTTAATATACGTTCATGCAATTATTTGAGAAACATTGATTTTGAAAAAAATGCATTTTAAGTTGGTAATACCCAATTGTTCTATCAGCTGTTTAATTTTGACATTAGGAGGCAATGCTGCTTTTTTTAAAAATAATTATAGATTGTAGTCAAAGATAAGATAATCGACAGTATCATATTTTGACGTATTTCAGGTAATAAAAATATATTTGACAAAAACTGGATTATCCTTACCATTTTTACTCTTCGTTGTAATTGCGAATGGTCGTTAGTTGAGGTGGTCGTAAGTCGAGAATTGACTGTTTATTATATCTGCTTTCTATAATTAAATTATCATAATTTCTTATTATTATTAAAATAGTTATTTTTGATATTAAGATTGCAATATTATGCTAAAGAATTCTTAAGCTCGTTAAGATAATTACACCGACTGACTTTATGGATATTTTGTGAATTCAAATGCTTCTTTGAATAACATGTTAAGACTAGTCTCATTGAGGGCTAATACAATCAAATAAGGCAATGATATGCTCTATTGTAGAAGTTGTGATAGAAGATGCTTAATTAATTAAAATATTTTACATCAAATTAATCATATAATAGACATTAAAAAATAGTCGAGAGTATATAAAACTAAAATGTTTATTACCCCTTAGATATATAAAGATTTCCTATGCTGGAAAATGTTCCTGTTAAATTATGAATAATGTTTGACTCTCAAAAATAATATTCTCAAAGCTTCATTGATAAAACCATGCCAGCGAGATAATTCGAAATTTCCCCGCGCATTTCCACATAGTCCATAGTAATTGCTTTTCGGCACTGTGCCGTTTGGGCACAGAGCGCATGTATGCAAATACGTGCCCCCTGGCACCATCTGACTGGTAATATTTCTCGACTTGCTGGCATTTGTTCTGCAGCTCTTCTCTGTCTGGGCCGCTGCTAGAGCGGGCGCCCCGGGCGCCAGACGGCAGCGGGCGGCGGATGGTCTCCTCGCAGGGTGACACTCCGCTTGTTAAAATTACTATACGTATTATACGGTGTGAAAATTTAATTTCAGCCCTGATATAATGAGATGCATGCAAAAATGAACGTTTTTAAATGTACTCTAATAAATATTTTTCGTAATTTTCAGCCGTCCGACGGGGGGCTTTATTAAAATTATTTGTAAATTATTATCAAAGACGTTATTCAAATTAGAAATCTGGTGAGTAACCGAGTTTAGCATAGAATTAAATTTGGCGCCGCCGCCTGGGGGGTTGAGCCGTTTCAGAACTGGGCCCTGGCCGACCGCAAGCCCGGGGTCCAGGAAGTCCGCACGACGAGACGAAAGTTGGTTATTGCGGTGGCGAAAGTGTTTTTCATTATGTGTCTCGGCTTAAAAGGTCACAAAGGAGGGTAATGAAAAGTCTGTGGAGCGTGACGAGGTCCCTCGACCACATCATCGACAGCCTGATTACTTCAGATGGGCAGCGGGCTAGTGGGATGGGGGGCGGTGGGGGATCAATATTCAATTGCGTTCTTGCGTGTGTATCTCCCGATACATAGAAATGGACATGTCATTTGGATGGAGGCCAATTCTGCGGCCCCCGAATTCTTTTCTGCAGCCCCCACTATCCGCTCCTCCTCATGGGCGTCCACTTCCGTTTTTATAGTTTTGCGCATCGGCGATAATTCATCGCGCGTCATATAGACGGATAAGTCGTAAATTTTCCATAATAAAAATTTTGACGGTGTATTATCTTATCGCTCTATGAAATCGTGACACGAGTGCTTTAGTATTCCTGGCTCATCGTTTTTATTCAGCTGAAATTATAGTACCATTTATATTTAATACACTCTTCACATTTTCAAGTTTGAAAAAATACTGTTATTAATAATAGATACCAATTTCTCACAATATTTCATAATTAAGTAAAACGAAGGTTTATTTTTTTTATTAGATATTTTTAGGGCAAAAAATCTTACATATCTTTATTAGAGACCTAAGCAAATAAAAACAACACATTTTATTTTTGAGTTAATGTTCTAAAGATTCAAAAAGGCGACAATCTGGATGCGCATTATCTGTTAAATAAGATCATTGCTGAAATACTACTAAATTCAACTCTCTGTTTTTTTCTGTGTGATTCTTGGAGGGTGTAGCTGTATAATTTTCTATCACCACCTTTTTTAACCATCTATGACATTACGTTATACGACATATTCACAAGTTTAGCAGATGGTCTGTGTAGCTCATTTTTAGCTTTAATCCTTAACATTCAATCTTTTGGTTTCAAACCCAAAAAAATAGTATTAACCAGTGTTATGGCTTTTAGGTAACATGCATATTATTTTAATAATGTAAGTTAACTACGATTCAGCTTAGTTAGTATTTGGATAGTATGTAAAAGAGAGCCATTACCTCTTGATGTTTTATAAAAATATTTATGTAGGTAGTATATTAAATTAACCAGTGTCGTGATTTGACACAGGGAAGAATATTAGTGTTAGAGACTTATTCCTCCTGCAACTTTAGAATCTTTATCAAATCGAATTTGGTTGAATGGCGCTTTGGAATCAGTCTGTTATGCCATTCATCCATCGTTGTCAATTAAATAAATAAATTAAATTAAAAATCTCCTCAATTTGGAGTCATGACATGGAAAATGAAAAATAGAAACTCTAGTCTACAAATAGATCTTAAAAATAATACCAAATCTTATCTGTTTATGGCAGTCGATGACAAACTAATGTAAAAACAACAGAACAAAAAAATATCATTACTTTTCGGTTTACCTTGTACAGTGGAACCTCTCATAACGAGCATAATTCGTTCTAGAATCTTGCTCGTTGTGTGAAACACTCGTTAAGCGGAAACTAATTTTCTCATATAAATCAATATAAAACACGATAATGCGTTCCATGCGAAATAATTTTTTTAACGTTTATTCAAATAAAATTACGTATATAAATTATTAAGATCGTAATAACAACCTAGTTAAAACATTTTTTTAAAAATCCAAGAAACTATTTATTATTTGTAATTTATGACAAATAATTAATTCTTTTTACTAAGCTGTCTAGAGACATTTGTTTTAGCCGACTCTTTAAAATTTGGTGAAAATGTGACACAGCGTTATCATTGCATATGTTTGTAGCACGCATAGCCACCTCCTTATTAGGATGATGCTTTTCAGTGTACGATGAAACAGTTTCTCATGCTTTCAGCATTTCTCTTATTGCGTCAGAAGATTGTTTCTCTGCTACTTCCTCTTCCTCCAAACTCTCCTTCATAACTTCTTGCTGTGAAATACGATCCAACACATACAAGTGTGTCATACGTTTGTGACTTTTCCTTTCTGCGTCACTCGTTATGCGAAATGTCGCTCGTTAAGGGAGCAATTGTTCACTTTTTTTTTGCTCGTTATGCGAATTACTCGTTATGGGAGGTGCTCGTTAAAAGAGGTTCCACTGTTTATATTTTCATCTTCATAATCCTTTTCTGACTATTTAACAATCACTCGCTAAGTTTATGGGCCTTTCTAAATTCTTAAATAGAGGTCGCGGCCATGGGAGTTTTTTCTTATATTAGATTTGTTAAGGGATTTTCTAATTTTTGATAAATTCCCTTACTTCATCTTTGAAACGCTTCCTTGTGATAGCGTTTGGATAATAGTATTAATTTGTATATGCTTTAAAATCTGTACTTCCAATATTTTAAATATATATTTAAATTATCTTAAAAAACCTATTTATTCTGATAATATACAACAACGCGTAAAATTTATGATTTTGTTTATTTAGCATGTAAGTCTCACAAATAGATATTTTACAGTTTTATTAATAAGCTTAAATCATAATTTATATGTCCATAATATGACGTTGTTTTTGAAATATCACTGCTTTTAGAAACGCATGCTTTTTTTCCAAAATTTAAGATCGGTCGATTTTTTTTTGACAAATATATCTAAGAGTGCACTTTATATTTTTGGTTAATTTAATTTTTTTATTATTCAATTATTAATTTTGTCATGGCCACTCATTCGAATGCGCCGCCAAAACCGCGGCAAATTTGAACTGACCAAAATACCAGGCATTATTCGCGTAATAATAATTAAATCCCATTACGTCACAAGCTGGCGGGCTAATTCGTCGCGCTCCAGATATTCCTGGCTAATATTCCTTGAACGGATAATATTAATTTTCAGTGTTTGCCAGGAGCAGTTGGCAGGGGGCCCCGTCGCCTCGTAATCCTGGCGGATGCGCCCTGCACCTGGGCCCTTTCTACCCCTGTCTACCTGTAAGCCATTAAACCCTTTCTGGCCACCCTGCACATTGACTGAGGTGAAACCTCAGCTTGGCACAATGTAAACCGGCTTGTTGTGGCAGAGGATGAACCAAATTGGGCACTTGCCCCCGCTTCGCCAACAATATTGTATGAATATGTATGGCTTTGTGTTGTCTTGTGGCGATGTGTGTGAATATTGCATCAAAGAATGCCGACGATGTGGGAGCTACTTTGGAAAATTTTCGAGATAATGGTGAGCCGAATCTCTATAAATGGTTTATACGTTTAATGAGTATAGATCACCGTGCGGTTAATTTATTAAAATTAACGCAATAATTAATATTACTTAATATAAGTTTGAACTTATACATATTGTAAGCAATAATATTAAAACTTTTAAATTATAAATATTAAAATGCATAGCTTTGAGCCCAGACAATATCCTTTTTACAATGCATTCACTCGTTCACAATCATTTTGCAGCTGTAAAACAATTCTACAGCTTCCACAGCCGAGCAGGAGCGTATTGAAAGTTTTTCTACGTCTCTTTGAACAATATTTTCGCTTTGTAACGTATAACGGAACGCTTTCTGACGGCACAAAGCACCTGTTATAAGCGGAAGCAGAAACATTCATCACACGGACGGTCGATACATCACACTGGTTCCTGATGAGAGCCGACAACTTCTTCTACTACCTCGCTTTGTAGAGCCACTGATAACTTTTTGTGTCCATTGTTTGCCGAAGGATGAGTACCGACAGGTTTGCTTCTCTCGATGTTAGAAAGGTATAAAACAAGTGGGATCTCCAGAGGAACTATTAATCATAAATATTATTAAAGACTAGTACTGATATCTACATATATTTTTAATAAATTAAATATAAATCTCTTTCCCATACTCGGTATATTTACTATACGTAAAATTTTGTATTTAAATAAATATTTTTCTAAGCTCTCTAAAATACTGTAGTTGAGAGCTTTTATTAAATTATATTTTAATAATAGCGTATATTAAAAATATAAGTTTTATTATTTTGTCAAAAGCGTTGTTATTCCAGGGAATTTTAATATCCAACAATTTTTATGAAAAGAATTTTTCATTAACTCGATTCGCAGAAATCATGTTGATACATTTCCGCCGGAAAAAAATGTTTGCGCTCTAAATTACTCTTTAATGTATACACTACGTTTTTAGTACATACAATTTTTGAAACTGTATTTTTTTTCATCTACTTAACATTTACCTGACAATTTAACATTATTTCAATTATGATAGGATACCAATAGTATTTCCCTCTTTTAAGGTCAATCATAGGTGAGCAAACGATCTTTAAAGGGCGCTGTAAAACCTATAACGTAAATCAAAGTTATTGAAACAAGTATTTTAAATAACAGAATGCAGCTTAAATGCGGATTTTAAAAAAAAACAGATAAACACGATACAAAACTTTAAAAATAACGATATATTGTTGTAAAAAAATATAATGTTATTTTCCCCGTGAGTACAAAGAAGTAAAAAGTAAAATTTAATACGGCCAAATTCTCACTAGGATTTAACAACATATAGGTCAATTTTGGCAGTTGCTTATTTCACATTGTTATTATCCTTTACATATTTTATTTATTATAAATTAGTTTACAAAATTTTATTATGATCACTTTGACCTCAAGAATGAGGCAAGAAGTGCACATTAATTATTGATGATGTTTGGTGTTAAAACAATTTTAACTTATCTACGTGAAATCGGTAGAGTTAAAAAGTTGCATAAGTATGGTAAGATATTCATATTATAATTAATATGCATAAAAGGAAATCAATTATGATTGGTATTCTATTATTCATCAAATTTATGAGATCATGTCCTCACACACTACAATTTCTTCTGGAATTTGAATAACTTTTTCACTGCGAAATAAATCAATTCCGACGATGCTGTAAAACAGGCCTTTCAAGATTCCATTGACTTTTGATTACCAGTCTTCTATTACATAAGATAATATTATTATTATATGGTCTATCTCAGCATATAGCAAAGTGTCCGAAGATCAATTTTTAGGCTAAAAAAAAGTAATCTAAAACATAGGTTAACTAGACAGGAATGTTTACCTATCAGACTAATTTGCACTTCAGAAAAGCCACCTTTGTCTCTTTTCAAATTTTCCATCTATTACAAAGAAAAATTAAATGAAAGAAAGTAAGAAATTGAATAAAAATGTAACCGTTTTTAAAAGGGGAGATAATTAAAGGTGCCATATTAGTAGCTGCAGAAACACTTTTTGATTAGTACATTGTAAAAATGGTGACGACTTTTCTGTGTAATAAGTATTTCTAAAGGTTATACTTTTAAAAGGACGCACATAATGTTACTCCATTTATTCAACTTTTAAAAAGTATCAAGAATAAATACGGAAAAATAATAGTATTATTGCGCTAAGTAAGAAATATGATTGATAAATTTAATAAAATCAGTAACAATGTAACTCAGAATATTTGAATTCCTTATAAAGGAATAATGGTCCAAATATAAGGATCTTATCAGATTTTTATACGTGGTGGCCCAGTAGAGGAAACATTTTAGTCCAGGGTTTAAATTAATTATCACAGATAAAAGATGTTCTATTATTCAGAGTTAGAGCAGAAGCCTTGGTTAATTGAGCTCGGCTTTCCAGCTGAATATAACTGTGAAATTCATCACATTGCTTTCATGATACGGTATATGCATTTAAAGCAAAATTGAGGCTCTGAAGTCTGGGATATGAAGAAGAATAATTAATCACATTTCCCAAATTTAAAAATGGTAATAAAAATAATTATCATAGAAATTCCACTACGTATTAATCTGGCAGTTTATGATGCATTAATATTTTCATGTTTAAATGTTACCTTCCCTTCTTTCATCCTAAATGCCCTTGTGTATGCCTATAGTATAGCCGATTTTTTGTTTACCTATTTTCTAATAAAAATATTGTAAAATCATTTAAAAAAGGTTTTTTTTCTGCATATTTTTTTTAATGTGGACTGTAACACTCTTATGCAATTTTCTTGAATGAAACTTTCTTAAAAAAGATCTGGTTTTTAATTTTATAAGGATAATACATTTAAGCAAAGTTAAAAAAATTAACACAATAGCTCGTTAATTATTTAACGGTCTAGAAATCAAGGTAGTAATCATTGACAGAAATATGGATCATCAAAATTAAGTTTTTCGTCAATTAAACATGTCAGACATGGCTCCAAATACAAACATGACTTATCGAAGTTGTTAAGAATAATCGTAAATGATTATATTTTGCTATTGATAATTAATAATTTTAAATACGAGCATTATTTTAATTTTTGCATGAAGTTTAATTGAGAGTGTTTTTGTAAAAATTGTAAAAATTGATTTAGGGATTTATATTTAAAGTTTTGGTACAATTGAAATAAATAATTAAGATATACATATCATAACGTATTTCATCCATCAAAAGAAACTGGTTGTATACAATACAATTTTTTGCGTTTTTGGCAAATAGTAGCGATTACAGCGCTCGCCATAATTAAAAACGCCTCCTCCGCGCCGACTATACATCCGGATATAACGAGATTTATACGTTGAAAGCGAAATAATTTTATTATACACTTTTTTAAATGGACTTTTCAATTCTACTCCTGCATTTATTACTCGACGTAGACGTACAGTCGAGCCACGAAATACGTTGGACGCTGAATGGAGCGCACAGAGCCAAGTCATTAAAAAATTCGCTCGCGAAAAAAAAGCTGAGCGCTTTTGAGAACCCCCTCTCAATCCGCACAATATTTTCGTTGTGCACTCGTTGAGCTTTTTTGTATGTAGCAATCCAGGGCTCTGGGTGACGAAGAAGTTTCGTGAGTTTAACCCATTGTCCTCCAGTTCAGCTCTAATGGTTCGCCACGATTTTTGTCAGCCGAACATTGGCCGTAATTGCTTCTATTGATTGGAGCGAAAAAGTTTAAATGGTATTGTTTCTGATATATAAATTATCAAAGATTTTTACCATAGATTAATTTTAAAAAAAAGAAAAGCTCTTCGTTGTCGTACGGTGCAATTCCATATATTTTAATTACGTAACCAGAATTTGTGGCTTGTGCCACTTTCGCATTTAATGCACGCCATATACACGAGCAATTTCGCGTTGAGTGCACACAGGATCGTAGTGCATTCTTTTATGCCCCACATAAAGAAGCTGCGGAAACTTGGCTTTGATAACTATCCATTTAACCGGAAACTTGGAACGAGCTACGCGCCCAAACAGCGAGGATACGCTAAAAATTTCAAAATAATTGGAATATAAATATATATGGAAACCAATTCGAGTTAATTCGATCCTTAATCCTGTGATAAGTGTATAAATATCACCAGGAATCGGATCGGTCATCATCCCGTGACTGATGTGGGGCTTATTCGTCTAATAAAGTGTCTCGAGTCGCCGCAGGGGTGAGCCACTCGACCGAAGAGATGACCTAGGGATGGTATTCTCTATTTATTTTAACACGATAATACCCAGGCTCCATTTATATATGAGAAATGGTATGGGACTAGGGATGATGGTGCACTTGCAGCAAGAAAAGCCAGACGTATGGCCGGTGCTCAATTATTCGAGAGCTTAAAGTTTTAGGGGATAAAATAATATTTCGCTTTTTTTCACATATTTATAAGCATTGCTTTTTATATTGATAAATACTGTGTAAGTTTTACACATAAATTATTTTTTAACGCTTGCGTATAATATAGGGTTTAATAATTTTATATTGATAAAAAAAATACGTTCTGTGTAGATTTTAAGGTAGAAATTTATTAAAAGCGTATACATTCAATGTTTTTTTTCTAATAATAAAACAAATAGTTTTATCCTTCTGAAATTATAAGTTTATCTAAGATACTACAAATTAATTATTTATATATTTAAAACAAACACAATGGCCCAAACACAATTTTATTTAAATAATAATAAAATAGTGTTAATAAATCGGATATTTAGATAAAATCTTGTAGTAGTTTCTCAACGAATATTTATTTTATTAATTTGGTATAAAGATAATAAGCAGCGGATGGAATCCAATAGGTCAGAATGGTTAAAAGAGTAAGGCGCAAAATACTCTGATTTTTGAAAAAATACCCAATATATCTATTTTCTTCACATGCAAAAATATTTTTTTAAATACATTTTTGAGTTGTTTTTAAAATAGGCAAGTATATATAAAAGCAATTCAGATAATTCTTAAATATATATGTATTGAGTCTGCAGTTATTTTATGTATGCATAAAGTAGATGATTAATAATAATTTAAAATATTTTCTCTAAATCTAAATACGTATTAATCTTTTCTACTCTGAATATTTTTGGTATTATCTTCGTCCTACTCTCATTAATTTTATTTTAAAAATATGTAAAAAATAAATCATTAGGAAAATGAATAAGAAAAATATAAAGGGTTTGATCTGATATCCTTTTTTTATAAATTAATAGATAAAATGTGGTTCAATTATTTTGTTAAAAAATATTTTGGACCAATAAATACGTTTGGCCCAAAGAGTAGAAAAGGATTAAATTAATCATTGTGTTTTATACAGCCTCTCAATTTTTATTTAATAACTAATATGTCAATGATCCAATATAAATTCGTATTGCTCTGAAAAAGGCGAACACTAAGAAATGTATTTATTTTTTTAACTCCTTTCAGACTAATTTTAAATATACCTACTGTGACCTAATAAAGTATGTAAATTTCAAATTTAATAAATAAATAAGCTATTTAGCATATATTATATAGCTTTTATTTATTTTCTATCATTACTTTTTCTAGAGACCCTCATTTTTTTAAATCATTTTCAAAGAGCTCTGTATAAAAAATGGTATATCATAATTTTATTAACTTTGTAAATGACGTTCTTAATCAATTAGCATAATTAAAAAAATATATAAGGCAAAATCTATGAGTTATTTGGAATTAAACAGTAGATATCAAGGCACAGGCCAAACGAGTCAAATATTTAAAAAAAAATCTAGCACCTTATAAGCATATTGTTTATCAAACAAATCTTATGTTACATTAAAATTTAGACAAAATAAAATTTGGAAATTAAATAGATATTTAAATCCAAAATAATTATATTACTTACACCATTACCTTATTTAAATAATATATTACTAATGACATTATAATAATAATTTAAGACATTAGGTAGCATTCAATATAAGTTAAGCATATTTATTTCTTATTTTTTATAATTTGTAGAGGTCCTTAAATAGAGTTGACTAGTTAATATATTTAAATATAATTAGTAAATTATTATCCTGATTTAAAAAAAAACATATTTAGGCTAACAACTTTATCAAATGAAAGTTAAGCTGTACGAAAAATAATATGAAGGATGAGCGGAAAATGAATGGCGATTTCCTTCTCTGCTCTTTCGTCCACTTTTTTCCATTTTTTTTTTTGGAAAAGCCCCCCAGCCACTTTTGGAAACCGTACAAAGATTTCAGTGAAAGGATATGAACACAAATTACCCAGATTGGAACTCTTTTGAGGGGGAGGACTGGGCAAAAACGAAGGGTCAGTATGTTGAAAAATTTTCTTTTGTGACCCGAAAATCTTTTGTAGCTAATCATTTATGGTAAATGTGCCCTTTTCGTTTTGGTCGCATCTGTGTGCGTGCAAAATCAATCAGACGTAATTCGAAGTGGAATGTGTGCCATAAGCTCGCCCCTACTACATATTTACACTTTTTCTCTCTTGTTTTGGATATATTTTCTTTTGATAAAGATGGGGTGACACCCCTGGCTTGGAGACGTCGTCGTGGTGCAATTTAAGAAATTACACGGTGCTTTAAAATAACGCTCTATATTTCAATATTTTTATATTACACCCGGAATTTGAGTAATGAAAAAGTCATCGCGGTTTCATTCGCTGCTCTCGACATAATAAATAAAAATATTATTTAATTTGAATATATTTCGTATTGATTTTATTTTATTTTCGTCGACATTCAATATAGTCCCGTAAATTTCAACAATAATATCCTGATCCCGTTTTCGTTGTGCGCGAACAGCGGGATGCTGGCTCCGGCGATACATATTGGCTCAAAAATTTATCGAACCAATATTTCAAGTCTCATATAGTGACCGTTTTATTCCGTTCAATAAAGAAACAGTTTTCTGCAAACTCCGACACGGTTTCGTCCGCAAAATGTATTTGGCTGTGTGCGTGCAGCCGGGTATCGATACCATTTTTCATATCTGCCCGGGCAGTAATATCGAACGTGCGAGGGGTGGGGGTAAAGCTCGGGGGGTGAAGCGTTCGAATGTCCGGTCGCAGCTTAAGATAACACACACTTACCCCCATGGTTTTAACATGCACTAATGACGTAATTTATGGCCCTGCAAGTTTTGATTTATTGAGATCTATTTTTTTGTATATGGTGATTTATAAATGAATATTGAATTTTATAATTATTTTATAAGTAAGCAGTTCAGTTTCCCAGTTGAAAATCAATTTTATTAAATATAAATAAAAAAAAACTTAATCATTTAAAGATATAAAAAAAATATAATATTTATTCAGTAATACAGATTTTTTTAAAATAAATCGGAGAGCTTTATTCGGAATTCAGAACAAAAATTGTCAACTGTACTATGGAGTGGAAAACCGTCTAATGTTTTTATTAAAAATATATAAAGTAAAACTTTGATATCACGGACTAATGCGGATTAGGAGGTGTCAGTTAAAGTTGAAAGTTGGATTTTAAATATTATGCAATTTAAACAATGTAGAGGTAGTTATCAAAACTTTAATATATGGAAAAACTCTGCTATCACTAAAAAAAATACCACGAGTTTAAAAAATGTTCGATGAAGCCGTTAAAGTAGAAAATTATGTTAAATCTAGACAACTTCAATCCAGATTATTAAAAAAATTGTGTAATAAAATGGGTAGCCAACGTAAGATCTTTTATTAAATACTGAAATTAAATGCCTATCCAGAGGGAAAGCACTACTATGATTTTATAAACTTTAAATTGAGTTATTGGTCTTCCTCAAAGCACAAAATAACCTTGCTTAACAAATATTTCATGGTTGATTTTTCATCATCATCAACAGCCCTATTCCAGAATCCTGGCCTATTCCAACACCCTTCTCCAATTTATAAGGTCTACCGCCACGTCGCTCCATCTTCCGGTAAGTTTTAATGATGCCCTGTCCCTCTGTACACAGTCCAACCACCTTAGCCTTGGTCTTCCTCTTCTCTGTGGATAGGAAGGCTTGTTAACAATAAGCCTTTTCGGCGGCTGCCTGTCCCACATCCTTAACACGTGATCGGCCCAACAGAGTCTGGCCATTCTAATGACAGATGTGATTGGTATGTCCTTGTATAATCGGTACAGTTCAGTGATGCTTCTGATACGCCATTTTTCATCATCGAATATGACTCCAAATATTCGTCTCAGAATCTTTCTCTCCAGTTTATTTAGTTGTCGCTTATTTTATTTTTTCAAAGTCTAACATTTAGACCTGTATGTCAGGACTGGTCAGTTGAAGGTTATGTAATGCTTGACTTTTGTCTTACTTTGAGATAAATTTTGACCGTAGATGCTGTTCAAGTTCATAGTAGCATCTGTTTTCCAACATGGTTCTTCTGCGTACTTCTAAATTAGTTTTATTATTATTTGAAATAAGTGAGCCGAGATATATGAATTCCTGTATGGCATCGAAGTTGTAATCTTCGAGTCTCAGAGGTTCGTTTATAAGCATGTATTATAGTTTCGTTGATCTTTAGTCCCATGCTAATTGTTGCCCTCATTATTCGCTGGAATGCATCCTTGAGAGCCTTCCGAGATCTGGCCACAATGCCTTTGTCGTCCGCATAGGCAAGAAGCTGTAATCATTTATTAAGAATAGTGTCAGATGTTTCCATGCCAGAGTCTCTTTTTACACTTTTTAGTGCAGGGGTGAGCAACCCGCGGCCGCATGCTGCCATCCACACTTTCTCGTGCGGCCCTTCAAAGAGTTTACGGGTGCGTGTGTCATTTACGAGTCATATTGATTAGTTAAAAAAAAAACAAAATATCGACCAAATGAAGCGTATCATGATTATCTATTTTTATTGTTTTATAATCCATTTTTTGAAAAAAAGATATTGATGAAGATTTCATCAATATCTTGACTTGAAAAGCTTGGGGTCTAGTTTCCCTTATAAATAGACTCCCTTCAGACGACGCGGTTGACTTCGTGGCACCGTGACGGATCAGTTAAAAAAGCAGAATCAGTAAAATATTTTATTATATACATGAATGTTTGAGAAGATCGTAAAATAAGCGTTAAAACCTCTTATTTCAATAAAGATCGAGCTGCACAGTATTTATAATAATTAGCCAAAAGCTAACAATCGAAAATAACAGATCTTTTGCAAAAAGTAGAGCATAGAATTCAAGATGCTATTGAAAAAATCACAGCTAGCTTTTTTTAATATATAGGAAACCCTCCTATAACACGATATCCAACAACATGGTTCCGTTGTAACACACAAAAAATATAAATATTTTTTTATATTTTTTATTGATCAAGATTTTCTCAATATCTTGAGTTTGAAATGCTTGGATTTTATAATTTATATGGAAAATAGACCCCCTTCGGACGACGTGTTTAGGCGATCAGTTAGGTAATCTTTATCCACATAAGTGTTTTCAGTATATTTTTTACCTTATAATTATTTTGTTAATAAAGAGATAATTTGAGTTCATTACTTAGTATTTGTACGATCATAAGTTTCTTACATGTGGCCCGCACAACAGTTTTAAATTTGTAGCTGGCCCGTTGAAAAAAGAGGTTGCTCACCCCTGTTCTAGTTCTAGAGCATCGTCCTGTTGTGTCTCAAATTCTTTAGATTATAAGTTAACTTATTAGTAGTAGAAACAATTTAATACAAGTGATTAAATTGCATATTTTGATAAGAAAATTATAAAAAGTAAATGTAGTTTCCCAAGTATTTTTAGAACACCTACATTACTTAAAACAATTTTTTTACAATTTTTTTTAGAAAACTTGTAAAGATGATTCCTGCGAAATTCCACGAATATGCATTAAATGATTTCTGGGGGAGTTTGTCGAAAGATTATTGTAAAGTATAAAAACAAACTCTTATTATTTTACTCCCGTTTTCTACAACCAATTTATGTGAGGCAGAATTTTCTTATTATTCTGCAACGAGGTCAAAATATGAGAACAGTTTTGACACCATACCAGATACAATAGTTCAATACATCAATATTAAGTCCAATAAAATCATCATAGTCATTGAGAATTTTATATATTTAATATTATATGATGTGTTTTAAAATAATTCAGACTGTATATTTTAATAATAGTATGGAGTCGCATCACGTAGGACTTTTTATTATATTTTTTTTTGTTTGATTTTTAATTAAAAAAAATATATATTTTAAATAATTACGAAAATATCGATATCCATATTCATATCAAATATGTATTTGAAAACTGCATTATTTGCGGAAAGAAACCTTGGCTTATATTAATATTTCCTGGTATTGAACATGCAATGCACACACACACACACACTCTTTGAGAAAATCCTTTATATTTGCATTAGCTTTCATCGCAGATATAAAATGTGTAGTGGAAAAATACATTTTTCCAGATATGGGAGTGGATGCGCCAACTCCTAATGGATACGTTGTATGCACTAGAACGGGTTCTACCCCCTCCTCTCTGAATATACGATATATCCTTCTGAGGATGCCGTTCGGGCTCAAATACAATTACCGAAAAATATATTTCAGAGTTTCGATATCTAAAAGTGGAATCGGGTCATTTTTATCG